>BMAV01027820.1:0-39912 GCA_019973955.1 Trichonephila inaurata madagascariensis | reverse complement strand
ATAAATAAATAAATAAATAGAGAATGTGTGCTAATAGTAGGAATAAAAAACATATTAAAGATTAATGTTTATAATTAAATAATAATTATCGAATAACATGATGTAAATAACAAGAAATTCTGGATTCTTGGAGATTCGTAATGGCGTCTGAACCTTCGAAAGTCCTAGAGAAAAAGATTTAGAGGAAATAAATGAATCAGTATACTTTTGATTGTGTAAAATGAGTACTCTGACTGTGTGGAAAATGTGCCACAAATCGAAAAGCCTGCTGAACCCTAACAGAAAACAAATCAAAGGGGAATCAAAATAGACAGGATCTGGCACAAAAATTGCCCAAAAAAGTAGCACAAAAAAAAAAACCCGCCAAAAAAGTTTTTATATTTAATAAATATTTGTGTGGTGTGTCTGATTTTGTACGGCTGATTCATTAAAATCGGATAATAAAAGATGTATCGTAAAATCCGGCGCGTATAACGTGCACTTTTTACACTATAAATAAGATCGAAATTTACGTTTGCGCGTTATACGCCGGATATAAAAATGAGAGCTTTTAAAAAAAATTAGCATAGGAAAAAAATTAGACTTCTGCCAGAGGCGTAGCTACCGCCGAATCAATCGCATCAGTGATACGGAGCCCTCATGCTACAGGGCCACAATATGTGTAACTACAGTCCTACAAACAAGGCTCCCATATCTAAAAAAGGGCATGAAGGAATTTTAATGTGGAGCCGCCCTCAGTGCTAATTACGCCAGTATATATATTAGAATACTCCAGCCTGTATATATTAGAATAGTGTTTCTTTGAAAGAAATGGCGTTCCATATAAACTTAAAGGTTTATTATTCTAAAAGTATACTATTTTTTTTCTCTAAAACTTGGAATAATACCTCGAATAAATGACTTCAAAACATACAAGAACATTGTGCACAATAAATTTAATGTTCCTTCGTAAAAATGTGAATGCACGTTATACAGCGCTTTGCCAAAAAATAAAACTGCATCTTGAATGTATAGGTGCACATTATACGCCGGACCTTATGGCAATAGAAAATTGATTTTAAATAGATGTGGCTGTGGTGTGTAGCTAACGAAATTAGTTTTCACTTTTTCACATAGATGGCGGCACGAATTAGCTACGCAACCGTATCTATTTAAAATCAATTCTCAATTGTCATAAGCTCCGGCGTATAATGCGCACCGCTATCTATGTGACAAAGTAAAAACTAATTTCGTACTATGGTGAATTACTTGCGATGAATTTAAAAGATAGAAAATAAAAATTTCAACAGGAGGAAACGCATTTTTTTTTAAAAAAATCCCTCATTATTGAGAAGGCAAAAATGTAAAGTGTATCCGCAGAAATTTAATAGAGTTGCAAAATAAATTTTGAACTATATGAAGAATATATGAAAAATATTTTTAAAAATATAAAATGTTTATAAAAAAAATTTGAAGTGATTAAATTTCTTAAAAAGTGTCAAGTGCTCCTCAGGTATTCTTAGAAAAAAGCTGCTCTTCGCAGCTTTTGTTGGGCTGCTTCTATTCTTGAGCAGTCTGTGCCTAAGGATACTACTCACAGATTAGTAGACTCTTTTCGCTTCACCATTTTCCCACAGTTTCCATCCTTTTGTGTTTTTGATACTTTTATTTCATTCGGTTTGCAATTTAATTTTCATGGAGAAGTGTAATTTTTAACTTAAAAAGTTTTCCATCTAAAATATGATGAGTGGGTAAAGTATTCCTTAAAACTGGGAAGCTGGTAATTCCCCCTTCGTGGGATTGCAGTTTGCCTCTGTGACATCAGCAAGCATTATAATCTGTGACAACACACTCAACGTTGGTTTTTTTCTGCCGGAAACGAAAAAATGAAAGATAAATTTTGAGCCCCAACCAGAGGTAGATTAAGGTAGGTGAAGGCCCTGGTGGTAAAAGGTGTGAGGCCCATAGGGTCAAGAGTTGAAAAACTAACATAGTGAAAAGATAAGCCTACTTTGTGTTGTTTTGTTGTTACTAATGCCACCTGATTGGCAAAAGCCAGATCAAGGCCCACGAAATTCATCATGGCAAAGTGAAGCCTGTCGTTAGCCGTAGCTTTGAGCACCATACAGGTGACAGAACGATTTAGCTCGGTTTCACCCCAATTTTGAGGGAGAATACCCTGGGGTGGTCAGGGATCTCCCACCTCTCTTCCCTTTCCACCAACCTCACGAGAGGACTTTCGGCTCGACGGCTATTTAAAGTACTCCCATGCCGCGCAGGCACTATACATTTACAAACATCCATGTCTTCTCCGGGATTCGAACCCAGTCCCAACGGCACAGCAGTCAGCGTCACTAACAACTATACCGGATGGGCAACTACTTTAAATTCTTAAAATAAAATGTATTGCTAACAATAAAACTCAATTGCCAAAGAAAAATTTTATATAACTATATATTTGAAAAAAATTAAAAACCTTACTACAGAGCTTATATAAAATTTTGCTATACAATTTCACTTCTCTTTGGCATATTCATCAATTACTTTTACCGTCCAAAACATCTTATTTTGTATATAATATAGCCATATTGTTCAATTTGTCTTCTCTGCCATAGCACTTCTTAAATTGTTTTTTAACACGTTTTAAAACTGAAAAAGATTGTTGATGCATTTGTTATCTGTATTGTAAAAAAATATTTTCAAAAATATCTCTATATTAGAATTTCTTTTGCAACTCAATAAGTTTCTAGTGGGGTCTTCACTGTATCTTTGTTTTCTTTAAAAAATAGAAAAGACTGATCCAATTTATATGATTAAAATTAAAGAGATTCAATATCGTCTATGCAAGTTTCCTTTAGTTTTTGTGTAGCTTTTTTCTTAAAACAGGTAATAATCTCTCGTAAAAAATATAGTAAAATTTTCTTAACAGTTTCCTAAATCTCAGCTCTTTGGTATAGTTCTACTCTTGCCCTTTCACATATGACATAAAATGAATTCACTATGAAATTTATATTCTTTTTCATAAATTCATAATCGAGAGAATTTTTTCCTTTCACCAAAAAGATATTTTTTTTTCTTTTGCTGCCACCGAGCTAAACCAGCTTCTTCTTTAAACTAGAGCCCTAATAAATGAGTTACACCTTGTTCCAATTTCCCAAATTCGTTTCTGAAATTTCCAGCATAATTTTCGTAGAATAGATTTTTTTTAAGGCTGTTTTCGGTTAATGTTAAAGAATAGGACCCGAATTTGGAACATTTTTTCAGATATAAAAGAAATGAAACATTAATATGATATTCTGGCTTCACTATCCTTTAGAGAGCAGCATTTTTTATCACACTTCCCATTTCTAACCGAGTTGATTCATTTTTTCTGGTATAAAATGTGTTTCGCATTTTTTATCCTATACCGTAATGTTAAATGGGCTTTGTGTGTGTGTGCCTTCACTTATTAATACCAAAAAGAAAGTATTCACGGAATATTTTGAAATTTTTAAAAACACTATATTGTTAACAGAGGTACGAATTATAATGTTGCAAATTTCCATGGAAATTGGGTCATTTTTCTGTCTGAAAATATGTGCTTCGCGTTTAGTTAGAGCTCTCGTACTTTTACCGAAGACAGCCTTAATAATTCTCACTCAATATATTGCAATATGATTTGCTAATAACATATATTCTCTGGAATATGATATTCTCAATCATGGTCATTAAGGAAGTTTATTATCTGTCTATCTGTTTCAAAAGGGAAGTTGCTTCCAGTATTGTGGGTTTTTCTTTATTCGTATCACGGATTTCAGCCCCAGGGCCACTTTTATTAATCTTATCTTGCTATTAAGGCCTAAATTCTACTAGCTGGAAATACCGGATGTTTCAAAAGGAATATCGCGCGCGGAGTTTTAACGCTTTATAGTACTTATTACATATAACTTACAAGTACAATTCATACATCACGCGCGCGCGAATGAAAGAGTAACTGAAACAGTATTACCAACTAGCTTACAAATGTTCAATGTGAGCCCCATTCGTCACACGGCACACATCAAGTCGATAGGCGAGTTCATCCCAAACTTTGTTCAGTGTGTCTGAGGTAATTCTTGCAACAGCTGCTGCAATTATGTGTCTTAAGTCTGGAAGGTCAGCTGGTAGTACACACAATCCTTAATGAACCCTCACAGATAAAAATCACATGGTGCCAGATCGGGTGAACGGGGAGGCCATGCGAAACAAAGTTTTATCGTGAAGCCCTTTGCGGAAAATCCATTGGTCGAGCACGCGTACTGAGAGATGCCATTATCTTGCTGTCAAATGAAGTTCTCTGATTCACTTTCTGGCACAAAAAACATTCACACACACAATTTAGGTGAATCTCGTTGCGATTCTAGCCCCTTGTGAGGATTTTCTAAGCTCCGAATGCGCGCATTATGAATATTCACATGTCGTGTTCACCGGAATGCTCGTTGCACAGCAATAGCAGATTCTGTTTTTGCAAACTAGGGAACACAAAACACTTTCACTAGTCGTCGTTTTTCTGCTAGCAAGCTGATTGGCGGGGAATGGGAAAAATTAGCAAGCTTTTCGCGCTCATGCGCACACATGCCAGCAAATAAAATTGTTTCAGTTGGCCTTTCATTCGATGTATGAGTTATAACAATAAGTTAAATTTAATAAATAATATAAAGCGTTACAACTCCGATAAATAGTTACAACTCCACCCTGTAGTTTGCTTTGAACTAGACATACCTTTCATCACATTACTTCATTTTGTTTCATTTAACTTCAGTTGTGAAATACATTGATGGAAATAAAAACCCCATCTCCAAGAAGGAGTTGTACCATATCAACGTAATTTGGTGGGCGTGTTTATACATCTGATAGATTACTTTGATTCAAAATTCATGCTAGGCGCATAAGTGTGGCGCTAGTTACGCCACACAGAGAACGCGAATCAAGTACACTTTAAATACGCGCTATAAAGTTCGTGGCTGTTATTTAGCGTTCAGATTTGCCGTAGTGAGTTGATGCTAGTAATGAATGACTTTAAGACGAAAAACGCATTATCAACAGCTCACTGGGTTTGAACGAGGTATTATAACAAATCTTAAAAAAAAAAAGTGGATTTTCTTTCCACGATATTGTAGTGAGGGAGTGAATATAACGTCGCACTGTTCAGCTACACGAAGGCTTTGGGTGACGGATCTCGTAATTTTGAACCATGGCCAAGTGACAAGGATGACATCTGTGGGCTGGCACCCCTCTCTTATAACTACCACACCACACCAACGGGAGGACGTTTGAGCTCTCGAATGATTTAACGTGTATCGCTCCCCTACACTGCGGGTTTTTAGTGGTATTGGGATGGAACTCGTGACAAGCCAGCCACGATCCGATAACTTGATCAGTAGGCTACCGCAGCCACTCGCGATACTGCAGAAAGACTTGATAAGAGCGATTTTTAGCAGCAGTAATCCCAGGAAGGCACTACCTCAAGAAAACTATGATCCAGCCACGCAGGGGTCATACTGACAAAGAAGACCGCCATAATCATCACATGGATTAGGAACATCGTAGTGCATCTACAGCAGAAATTAGTTTTTTTACGGCTTCAGAGTGACACTGTGCAGTGGTGTAGCATGAAGGGGCATTCAGAGAGGGCCCAGGCTCCGGGTGGCATACGAAAAGGCCCACGATATTTAAATTTAAAAAATACCGTAAAATCCGGCGTATAACGCGCACTTTGAACACAAAGAATAAGATCGAAAATTAAGGGTGCGCGTTATACGCGGGTATAAAAACGATAGCTTTAAAAATAACAAAAAGGATGAGTTTAAAAAAAAAAATTACATCTAGATGTATCGAAACACTCTTTATATTTAAAAGAAACCACTTGCCTTATGAACAACAACAGTTGTAGTTCTAGAAGTATACTATTTTTTTCAAAGTCTGGGATAATACCTCAAATAAATTACTTCAAAACATAAAGAAATGTATATTAATATTTCAGATTTTTTCGTTTAAAAGGGGGTGCGCGTTATACGGCGAATATACTTAAAAATTAAAAAAATTAGCTTGAAAGTATAGGTGCGCGTTATACACCTGTGCGCGTTATACGCCGGATTTTACGGTATATCAAACGCCCGTGCAACGAAGCTGACGGAAACGAGTTAAAGATTAAATCGATGTCTTTATTTTAACTTTCAAGTTTTTTATAGTATTTATATAAAATGAATTTCTTAGTACGATTTTAATGAATTTTAATATTTAGATGTGAATTTGATTCATATGACATTTTAAATTTTGATTGTGCTTTTTTGGGAATTTTATGAATGTTAAAACAAATGTTTGGCGCAGTATAGCCAGAACTGGCTCTTGGGCCAAAAAAAACCCCAAACTCACTCACTCACTCACTCGACATTTTACCGCTCTTTTAAAATATGACAGATGACTATTTTTACTACAAGAGCACATATAATCCAAAATTGTTAAGTTAAATGCTTGAGCAACTATGAACGATTGGTAAACCATGGAGCGTGTCTGTATTTAACAGCGAACATACTTGAACAGACAATGTTCCAACGTGCAAAGAGATGTCTCAACACGGGAACCCAATCCAGCGGAAGCACAGGATGTGGTGTGATGTCTGAGTAGACAATTCCGTGCCGTCGTGAGAAAAACTGACCATGAACGTTTATTCTTCCCTTCAGTCGGTGAGTGTGGAAAACCCATTTCTATGGCTGGCATCAAAAGTTGGTAGTTTTTTCCCCAATAGCGACACTGAACATATTAAGAGGGTCCGGCACTTGAATTTTCAAAAAGAAAAAAATCGATTTTCACTTTTTTATATTTTCTAAAAGTTCAAACATTTATGTTTAAAATGATATATAATGTGAGGAAATATGATAATTAGAAGTATTTTTATTTATTTTTTAAATGAAACTACTCCTTGACGCGCATCAATTGAGCTCTGCAAGGGAAACCTGTGTTTCCCCTTATATAGGTTTCTGATGAGCACGAATCCATATGACGCGTTCAAGTGGAAAAATTAGAGTGTATTGGGCTTATCCAAAAGTGTATGGGTACACTTCTTTTGGATCTTAAAAGCGAAATTGAGAAGAATAAGTTAAGTGATAGAAAAAGCCTAAGTGGTCGTAACCGACTCACCGACGTTTTAATATCAAAAATTCAAAGATATTATAGTATGGCTATTAGAAATAATATCAATGATCTATACAGCAAGAAAACTGCTGTTTGGGCTGTGTGTTTATTTTCATCTTCTGTCTTCAAACGAGAGCCCTCAACATGGACTGTATCCTGCGATTATAAATGTCTGATGCAAGTTTTTCAAAAGACAGAAACTGAATGTAACGAAAGTAACTAGGATCATAAACACATACACACATGTTATATACGCTAATGAATTAAATGAAGCTAATTCTTGGAGATTTAGGTGATCCTATGTTATTAAGAAAAGGTTTACATGGAAAGAGAGAGAGAGAGTCCAGAACCCAAATAAGTCAGTTAATAACACCATATAGTCAGTGATTCCAAGATCAACATTTGTAGAATTAAACACTCTAAAATTAGGGGTAAATATGGCTATTGCACAGTTCAATGCGAGTTATGTATCAAAATTCATTATCTTAAAACATTGTGATATTAAACCGAGTTATAACTGTGTGTTATGCTTCAAAAAACTAGATGCACGTAGGATTCGTGTAGCCCAACGAAAGCATCTTGAGATCCCCAAAAAAGGCAAAATTGTTAAAAATGATGAAAAAAAGAAAATTAGAAGAGTCTTTTGTATTAACCTAGAGTAAAAAAATGCTTCATATGCTTCTGGAAAGTACTAAAAAAGTAAATGCTCAAAAAATTACAAATTTTTACTTTAAAGCCTGTTTTCTCAAAATGTAATATTTTTCACTTTATATGTACCTTTTTCTCAAAAACTACTTATGATATAATTCTCAAATTATCACAGTGAGCACACTTTTAATATGTTTACACATTTTAATGGACGGAATTAGATATATCTAGCAAAAACTTTTAGACATGACATTTTGAAACTAAATTTTAGGGGAAAAATTGGACAATTTTTTTAAAAAAATTCATAACTAATTTAATTTTGAACAAAAAGACAAAACCCTTCGCTAAAGTGTTATTGTTACTTCGTTAAAGTGTACACATAAACTACGGTAAAAAATTTATCTGTAAGAAGTAAGAAGTTTCTGTGAAAAAGGTGCATAAACTTACTCACAATTTAACATGGGCTCCTATGGACTTGCCGGACTCCCTTAAGGGTCACTTCACGAAAATCGAATTAAAAATCGATTTTTAAATTTTTTGATTGAAAATAAAATACCACTCTTTTCTTCCTAATGCAATTTAAATTTTGCGCTAACTGAATTAAGTATTTTTTAATATTTTTTTAAAAGTTGTTTACATTTGTCAAACCCTCAAACAGCTGGCTGCCACGCTTCAAATCAAAACAAAAGACACATGCTACTTTTCAGCCTTATCAAATAGTTTAAATTGATCAAAAGAATTCATTTTGATCAGCAGCTTATTCAGGAAAGAAGTGAAGTGAATAGTTGTAGCTGTTTATTTTGTGGTAGCTTGCTTACTGTTTTTACGCGGTTAAATGTAACGAATTTTTTCTATTGTGCAGAATCGGTTTTTTATCAAAATGATTTTATAAATATGCCTCAGTTTAATAATAAAACATTTAAAAACAGCTTGGAAAAATAATTACAAAAACCCGGGAAACTTTCGAGGATTAAATGTTGCATAACAGTCAGACAATTCCAACATAAATAATTCAATTTTGAAAGTAAAGTTAGGTAAGTTTAATAAAGAGTATGTTTCTTTTTTAAATTCATTTGAATGTTTTTGTGAAATGACTGACATTGTACTGTTTTCTTGTGCTTTAAAACAACATTAATTACATAAATAAAATGTAAAAAACAAGGTATTCACATAAATTTTGGTTGCCAAATCCAGGATTTGGCTACAAAATTGTTAATATGTTGTGATTTTTGTGGTGTTATTAAAACATTTCCTAATACTAAGTTTACTAAAGTAGTAGTTAATCAAAAAAGATACACAATTACATGAAGTGAACACTAGGCTTTTATATTTTATGAGGTATATTAAAAAAGAAGCAGTTGCGAAAATATTTTGCGGAGTTATGAATTTGTCACCTCCACCAAAAGGGGTTTTTGCGATCCATGCATAAATTAAATAACGCAACATAGAAAGTAGCCAAAGTGTCTATGACGTTAGCTGCTGCCGAAACAATAATGCAGTAATAAATAATAATGGAGGTCCAAATGTACCGTTGGCTATCGATGGTACCTGGCAAAAAAAGGGGCCATACTTCTGTAAATGGTATTGTTACGGCAGTTAGTGGGGACACTGTGAAAATTGTTGATGCTAAAATATTATCGAAGAAATGCTCATGTAATTTTAACGACAATGTACATTGCAATGAGTGTTCAGAAAATGACGTTGGAAATAATACGGGAATGGAAGTTGAAGGTGCACTTTGTATCTTCCATCGCTCAAAGGGATTGCACAATTTACGATATACACAATACTTGAACTTTATGGGAACTCTAAAGCATGCAAAGCAGTTTTAGAATCTAAACTTTAAAGAGATGTTAACATTAAAAAATTAGAATGTGTTGGGCATGTTGTGTGTGAGAAAAGGCTGGGGACACAACTCAGGGTATTAAAATTAAAAAGGGAAAGAGCTCGAGGACAAAAATCTCTAGGATGGCGTAATAGATTGACAGATGCAGAAATAGATAAATTGTAAGATACTACATTTTGGCTATTCAAATAAACCCCAGTTAACTTGTCAGCCATAAGGCAAGCTATTAAGGCTATTTTTTTGATAAAATCCCCCCAGATTTGAATCTGACATGGTTTATGCCCCATGGGAGGTGACTTGTGGTGAGTATAACACATATAAGGAAACACACATAAAAGCATATGCATGTTTTTTATGCTTATTAATGATTACATATAAGCATAAACCAAACACCTATTGCAATTAGGTTGCATAAAAATTTTGGGTTTTATTTTTGCACTTTTATCTAGATGCTTTTTTTGGGTAAAACTAAAATTTTAGTGAAAGCGTAAATAGTATTTGGTCTATAATTCCAAAATTTATATGTGAACTTTAAAAGGGTACATGAGGAAAATGTTTTATAGAATAAAAAAGTGTTATTACAAAATTTAAAAAAGTTTTAGATGTATTAACATTCAACTCCTGGATTTTACAAATGTCGAGCGTTGCAAGATGTAGATTGCGTGCTTTAAAAAACAAAATAACCAGTTTTTCAATGAACCAAGAAGCTAGAATTAAAACAAACAATTAAAAAAATTTGACAAGAAGATAATCTTGCAGAGTACCAGCAATTCAAGTTATGTTCTGGTATGCATTAGTTAATAAAAAAATTTTACTTTAAATCTCTATTTCTCAAAACTGTAAATTTCAACCAAAAGGAACATTTTTGAAAAAAATACTTATTTTATAGCCTTGAAACTTTGCACATGTATTTAAAACTATACTAAATATTTTTGGAGATTTTTTAAAAAATTTTTTCAAAAATTATTTAGGTTAAAAAAATCTTTTACCCTTTAAAAATTTTCTTTTTTAGAAATTTTAAAAAAAAAAAAAAAAATCTTCTTAAAATTTAAAACAATACGAAAACAAAAAAATTTATGACTTTTAACCACCAATTTTTTAAAAAAAGTTCCTTAAATTGGTCATTTTAACATTACGGGGAAAAGGAAAATCTGCTAAGTAAATTTTGCGTAAGCGTGCGCATCCAATAACGGTACATGTCTCGTCTACACTTTCATCTAATAATTTGCTAAAGTAAACACAGTGGCATTGTTTGTGAAAAACAGATTTTTGTGCAGTCTAACCAGTTTTGGGTTTGTATGCGTGTCTTGGTAAAGGCTGTCAATCTAAAATGTCTTGGTGGTTCAATGGGCGATCGCGATCGACTAAAGGTTTTCTTCTGCTTAAAGAGATATCGATCATTACAGCCATCTACAAAAAAAAAAGATTGATTTCTTTTTCTCCAACCTAATATTGCTCAAAGAGTAACGTCTTGTGTTAGCAAAAAAAAACAAAAAAACATTGTCCTTTGATGAATTGTTCTCATTTTTTTAACATATGTGTGTGTGCACTTACTTTGTAAGACAGAGTGTAGCTAGTTCTGTATCCATGTCTTGGCCTAGTTTGTTCGAATGACCATAATTACCAGTTTATTTTTGAAATTTGTTAATTATAATATCGACAAGAAACAGCATTATTTTTTTGTAGGGCCATGAAAAGATGCACACAGGAGAGATGATGTTGGAAGGGGAGGTCGTTTTTCTCAAGCTTATCGGCATCGGAAATTCTGCCTTTCTTCGTGCAGCGTACTTCGCCCTCTTCGCCGTGCGTCGACGACGAGTTGGCGTTCTTTAGCAAAGCGTTTGGATTCGAGCAGGGAAGTCATTGCTTCCATACGTTCCTGTCTTCCGCTTTACGTGTGCGAATTAGCACACAATTTCTCATTGCCTTTTCCCCCATCTGATTACGACCTGGAACGGACTAACGGACATTCAAACTGATTATGAAATAAGCGCTTTAACCAGAGGCTGCACTTCCAATGACCAAGAAGTACAAAATGCTAAATGCCTCCTGTGCCACCCAGTGTACGTGAGCCAGAAAGAATTTATCACCGACAATGCTGCGGCAATATCTGAAGGCTACTTGACTCCGAGCGGCCTACGCGGCCGGCGCCCGCAAAATCATATTATTCCCATCTACCCGGGGAGAATTACCGCAGCCACTTCCAGGGTGAACTCGAAAGCATTTACAACACCATTAATTACCCAAATTTGAGGACTCTCTAAGTGTCGCTTTTGAAATCCTCCCCGCGCCAAACCAGGTGACCCCTAGACAAAATAGTTGCTAGGATGCACTTCAGAAGAAAGAAATAAACAGCTACCCCGGAAAATAATACTTCAACAAGCCGCAAGTAATGCGCAATCACAGGTCAGAGGGAAACCCGCAAAAGGGCGACTTCTGTTGTTGACGAGGATGATTTGATCGCCACCGAAGAAAAACAGATCACTTTAAAAACAAATGGTAGCCTTTTCTTTTCTTCCTGCCGCCATCTTAACGCATCCAAATACCTTTGCCCCATCAGCCCCTTCCATATTTGCTGTGCTTCTGTGAGGGAGGTGGAGAGATTGAATTTGATACCGAGCAGCAGCTACGGCTGCAGCCAGCTCCTGGTTAAAATCCCGCCATTCTTTATCCAGCCAAATCCGGATTGATTGAGCCTTATGGTTTTGCTCGCGCCTTGCCCCACACTTCAAAGTAAATTATCAGGGGCGTTTCTGAGAATTACTGTTCAAAGCGAGGAGGAATATGAAAAGCTTGCCACATATTTCAGGCACGAACAAATCGCATTCAAATCTTTCATGTTAAAATCGGAAAGACCACTCAAACTTATTTTTGAGAGGACTTCCCGCTACCGGAAAACTCGAAGCTGTTAAAAGAGGGAGGGTGAGTCGGAGGGTTTCCAAAATTCTAATTTTCCGTTTAACGCTAAATTCCAAAGCAAGAAGCTCGAAAATGCCTTTGATTTACATTCCAATTAATTAATGATCTAAATGCTTAGGCTCAATCTACAATTGCGGCCAGGCTTATGTTCGGTACTCGTGTAGCTTTCGAACCGTGATGGATCCGTAATAGACGGCCCAGCCAGTGTTGGCGTTGTCAGGGATTCTTCCACAGTTCGGAAGTCTGTCTCCCAATGAAGTGCCTGAAATGTGCAGGACACCATCAGAAGAAGCAAGAATTGTACTTTGCAGTTTGAGGATCCCCTCAAATGCGCAAAGTACTGTTGGAAACTTTGCGCCCAATAATTGCTAGGGAGCAATGTCACGTTTTCCAAAAGTAAAGGCAGCCACCAAAACAAGGTGGTAATATTAAAAATAATAACCCGAAGCCTTCTAACAAAACACTAATCAAAGGATTCAAAATACTTCACCGGGTAACGCCCTCGTCGCAAAATTTGAAAAATAATAATCAACTTTGATGCTCCTCATATTTACCGTACCACAGACCTAAACTACATACTCTCCAAAAGTTGTTTCGGGACAAATTCAGCTTTAAACCAACCAAAATATAAAAATAATAATGATCAAAATTTTTCGGCTCTCTTCTGCTACTGTTTTGGCCCATTTCAATGATGCAGGGTAGGGCCAAAAGGTACTAGCAAAAGAAAGCATTTCGGCAGGCTCTCCCCAGCCCTAAAAACCTAAATGATGCTAACGAGAAAGCCTGCGAATTTTTGAAGCTTACGTAGCAATGGTATTACAAGGGCACAATTACGCCCCCAATGCTCACAACTTAACATTCAATTCAACGTGCAATCTTTGTCGATTTGCTTCTGGAGCTGAACGGACTTCGATCAGGGCTGGCTGGTCCGGAAAGCATATCGGGGTAGGGCCTGATCGTTTAGTTCAAGAAACGAAACACAACCGGTCTGGTCACTTATTGCGAAGATTATCGTCTTCATAAAGACGACAGAAATAATTTTCCACGTATAGTCAGATGGAGGTACTGCTATTTACTGCAAAAATAATTACGATCATAACAAAGTTTCATTACCGACTTTTGCGGTATATGGATGCAACCGCAATCCAGGGGTAAGGCAATAATTTTTTCCCCTATCCGGGTGTTTCAGCGTACGCTCGAAACACCCCGGAAAATAATAGAAAATTTCCTGACAAAAGATTTTCTCAAAATTCTTAATTCTGGCCAAAATATTATCATTGCTGGAGACTTAAGTACCGCGCATTTTATTTGCGTGGAATGCTGAATCAAATGTGCATTTGGCTATGCTCTTCACGCAAAATTGTTAATAATAAACCGAATGTGAGTTAGCACCGCACACTCCCTACACATATCAGCACTGGGTAGACCGAGGGCAAGAAGATTCTATTATTGATCTAGCAGTTCTTAAAAATATTCCCTTCAATCACATGATATTGCAGAGTTATAAAGTGTGATCTTGAATCAGATCATCTACCGGTTATTCTTACTCTATATACTGGCTCTGCTCACGATCAAAATTCGGATCAACTCTCTCCACCCAATTAGGGAGAACTTCAAATTTCTTTTAATAACAAACCACTCCATCCCTCCTTCCTCAAGCAATGACGACTTCGAAATTGCAATTAGAAACTTGGAGAAAATATCTCTGAAGCTCTTATAGAAGCTTCAAGGCTAAGAGGCTAAACAACCATTAAAACTCCCTCGAAATTAAAGCTAAAATTCGCCACAGAAATCATGTTCGGAAGTACGGCAACGTACAAGAGATCGCAGTGAAATCTGAAGATTCGAGAAGGTTACGAAAGACATTAGACACTTTTCCCAATAGTTTGGGAATCTCACGTGCGGCACTTACGCCGGAACCGAGCACTCTTTGGAGGAAAACCTCCCTATTCAAACCGCCTCCGCATTCCCCTAAAAGGGCGCGCTTACAGTGTAGCAAATCACCCTCTGGAGAAGGCGGAAGTGATTGCCGGCAAGCCCAACTAAAAGCAGTTCGAACCCAACACCGAAGCTGAAAACAGGCGTTTTACAAACCATACCTAAGGAAAAATTAAAAGATTCTGGACGCTCCTACCTGTCTAGACCTGGGGAAAACTCCGGGAGGTACGGGAATATGTTAAAAAGCTTAAGATCGTAAAATCTGGATTGGATTTAATTACAAAAATCGCATCATGAAATCCTCCCCTCAAATTCGTTCTTTTTTATTGTCATGCTGTTCAATCTATTGTGGAGGAACTGTCATTTCCTAAATTGGAAGACTGCCGTGAAATTGGTCCCCATTCTAAAACAATTCTGATGATATTCAGCCTCAAAATTACCGTCCAATCTCTTTGCTCAGTAGCTTGAGCAAAGCGTACGAATTTGTTCTTTTGAATCGCCTGAATCAGCACTGCATAGCCAGGAATATTATTATTCTGAACATCATAGCACTTTGTTACACAGTGCTCCACAGTTACTCAGTTACTAAGAGTTACTGAGCTGATTCATCACGGCTTTCATAAAACCAGGCCACAGGTATACTTTGTGGACTAGCCGAAAACGCTGACGAAATTTGGCGTGATGGCGATATCCAAGATGATGCGACGGGTTTTCAGACAACTCATCAAATTATACACTCCTACCCACAAATTCGTGAATTTAGGGTAAAGTTGAAAACAGTCTCTCCACCCCGCGTCAATTCTCGGTGGTACCACAAGGATCTTGTGGGGCCCAAGCTCTTTAATCTATACGTGTGACATTCCCAAAACGCCGAGTCACTTAGCGATGTACGCGGTTGACACTGCCATTTTACCCAAAACATTTATAACCGCAATATCATTGAGCGGCTTCAAATTATGTCATTCGACTCGAAACCTGGCTTAACGACTGGAAAATAAGGTTAATGCATCACAAAGCGCATGCTCTCTTTACGAAGCGGTGCATCGGGGAAACCTCCCGCATGTCAGCATTTTTTTAATCCAGCCTGTCCCCTGGGTTTACTGAATATGAGTACCTAGGTTTAATACTTCGATACTAAATTAAACTTTGCTAAACACATCCGTTCCGCCCACCAAGGCGGCTGGAATGAAAGCATTCTAAATAACCCGATTTCTCCCCAAGAGCAAGCTCGCATTAAGGCACAAGGTTCTATTATACAAAGCCATTGTTAGCCCCATCATGTTGTACGCTTCTCCCATCTGGGCAGGGGGCGGCAGTTATATCACCTGAAAAGATTGCACACTTTTCAAAACATTCAACTGCGTAGAGCAGCTAGCAACACCTTGGTTTTGTCAGGAACGAAGTCTTGCATAAAGATCTTAATGTTCCACACACTTCTTGATTTCATCAAAACAATCGAAAATTTCTTCAACCGGTTACCACCCAGATTTCAAAATGAATCTATCAATCCCGGCACGACAATTACTATTCTAAGCTCTTCTAAAGGGGCTTCGGCGGTTCGCAATCCACTCCTATCAACGCCAGCTCTGAAAAGGATGAGAATGTCTTGATGTAGTTAAAAGTTATGAGCTTTATTGTTACACTAGTTGTCTTCTTTGCAGACTTCACTCACTCTAATTATTCCTCCGCGCCATGGAAGTTTTTTGATCGTAGCACGGTAGTGGCAACTTCACCCCTCATGATCTTATTTCAAACTCCTCTACCTTTTCTTACTTTTTCTTAGAAGTGGTTATTTAAAACTTCAGCGCAAATAACCACACGCAGTTCTATCTTAGAGGTAATGTGTAACGGACTTAAAAATATTATTCTCTTAATCCTTGTTATTAAAAAAATATATCCCTTCTCTCCTCACGTTCCATCAAAGATGCGGCAGACGGTTGAAAAGACGGGCTTTTGCTGTCATGGAGATGTGACGTCATTTTCTCTTCGTTTTCCTGAAGCAAAACAGAAACTAAATCAACTGGGAGAGTGGTTTCCACCCACCCCTCCACCAGCGTTATTGCGCTGCAATTAATGTGGACTGCTTTTTATTTTTATGTAACTTCAACAAATTGTTCTCTGTTCAATTTATTATGATGAGTGGATAATAGAGCTATCTCTAAGGTTCCACGTAAATGTATAACCGTTACCGTTACCCGGGCCATGAAAATGATTTCAAAGAAATAACATAATAGAGTAAATTTTTGTTTTTAAAAAGGATTTCCTAATGAGGCTTTTATTTCGATGAGTTCCTATTTTGCTGTACATATATTCTAATATTATAAGTGTCTTAATATAAATTTGAAGATTAGCTTCCATGTGTGTATATCCCTTACACGTTTTTAAAATTGGGTAACACTTGATGTTTTGAGGACTTTTGAAATTCTATAATTTACACAATACTGTGTTTTGAAAAAAAAATAGTACACTAATCCTTTCACCATTCTTACAGCATTTATTCCAGTCGGACATTCAATTGGTGGTACTGAACCTTTGATAAATTTTCGACTAATATTCTATTTTTTTATGTTTTAGGTATTCCAATTTTATTGTGAGGTTTTCTAATTCACCTGAAAATGAACCAAATGAAGCATTTGATATGCTATGAGGAAGCAAATATATAATTTACATATTTAGAAAGTAAGTGCATATTTCATAATATGATTTGGAATATAGATGAAGATACACTCATGGACAAAAAAATTAGCGTGTCAAGAAATAATTGCGGAATCGTAACGAAACTAGGCATGAGAAGGTACATGTGGGAGAGATATGCAATTGATTAGAAATGCAGCATGATTGCGCATTACGTAAAGCCGGTAAAGGGCGTTTAACGTCGTTCTCCGTGGAGTTTAAAACAGGTAACCAAAGCTTGTTTGAGTGTGCTGAATAGTTTACAAAGGAACAGCTGAAGTAGACATGCCATTACGCCGTATTCGAAGACAAGATGAGCAGCTGTCGCAGTTTGAGACAGTAGGAATCATCGGCATGATGGAAGCTGGGTGGTTAGGTAGACGAGAAGCTCGTCAATTAGGTCGCTCTGATTGTGCTATGAGAAGGTGTTGGGACCAGTGGATCCGAGAGATTTCATTTGCATGAAGACCAGGCTCAGGGCGCCTTCGAAAGACCAGTCGTCGAGAAGACCGCCATAGCATAAGAAATGCAAGCGTACAGCCAAATGCTTCATCGGCCGCCATCCAGGCACAGGTAGCACCTTCACTTGGAACCCCTGTGTCTTCTCGAACCATACGAAGGCGCCTGGTGGAAGGACATTTGGGATCGCTGCGCCTATTACGTGTGCTTTCCTTGACGCCCACCCATCAACGCCTCCATTTGTAGTGGTGCCGTGCACGAGGAAACTGGACTGATGTGGAATGGAACCAGGTCGTCTTTAGCGACGAATCCAGATTCAGCCTCAGCAGTGATGACAATCGTGTTCGTGTATGGAAACCACCTGGTGAACCCCCTTCTTTAGGCGAGTACGGGTGTCACAATTCCGAGGTCCCGAGTGATTTTTTTTTCTCTTCCCAAGGGGTTTACTCTCTTTGGTAAACACGGGCTGCACGAACCCGTGGTACCCTAGTGATCTTTCTCTATTTTTGGCCCTCTTTCTTTTCATTCACATTTCACTTTCTTTTTTTTCACGTCGAGACCACAGATGAACATTTTGTAAATATGCAAGAATAGAAATCAAAAATTCCTTAATTTTGATTAACCTATATCATTCTTTATTACTAACATGTTTTTTTTTTATTTTGTAATGCATTAATTTGGTTTCTTTTTTAAATTACGTTTTTTTTTCTGGTTTCAACATTCTAATTGTGTTTTACTAACACCTTTGGTTTTTCCGACCTGCATGTTTGCCATGTGTGGCGTCCCGTAAGGAGGAAAATGGTGTTCTGGGGATCCTTTGCTTTCCCTTTGGTCCACGCTTCTCCGTATGGAGATTGGTGGCTGGGGATACCCTCTGCGTTCCCCTTTGGCCCCCTTCACTATAGACCGGTGGCAGGGAGGCTCGCTCCTGTCAATCGGCTGGTTTACCCTCTTCGGTGTCCCGAAGAGACACTCTATAGGGTTAGTGCTGCAGAGATAAGGGGTGGCGGGTTTTACCCGTTGGATCCTCCTTGATGCTGTTACATTATATTCTGGGTGTACTCTAGGTAAGGGGCCGTGCCTTTGGGTTTTTGGGCCAGATGACCGGCACACTGCCTCCCTTGTTGGACTCCGTGTTGGGTGGGCATGCCAGACGAAGTTGTGTACGTTCTTATGGATCCAATGCTGCTGTCGGGTAAAGGCCTTGTTTACTAACTTGGTTTACCAGATTGCACCTCACACAGATGTTTACTTATTTCACTTCCTACTTTACATGTCAAAAATATGCGCTATTCATAAAACCCTCATCGGTGGTGGTGAACCGAAATCCGTAAAAGATTCGTTCGGGGATTTTCAAATAGAAACTATCAGCTTTAAAAAACCAAGCCCTTTTTCTTCTCGCGAAATTTTTTCCCCTAATAACCCTGTAACTATAAGTCCCATAACCCTGAATTCCTGTCGCGGTGTTATTTCTAAACCTGACTTGATGAGACCCTGAATCAGAAATACTTGAAGGTTTCTCTGATCAGAAGTTTTCAGGTCAGAGAATCAATAAAAAGACTCTCCCAATTATTCCCAAAAAAAAAACATTTAATTTTAACATTTAATAGCCCAAACCCCAAACACAATAAAAGCGGGATATCAAATTGAAAATCCGCCCTTATATACCGAACCCTCTGGCTTTTTCAAGTGCAGGGGTTCGGTCCTCAAACTTCCGCCCCGGGACAATTTGACGACTCTAGATGTGGTCCTGGGCATTCTTCCCAGGTTTGACTCAGAGCCCAAATTGTCAATTCCAAAATCCCATTCATCAGATTCAAAGAGCCCAAAAGGAAGTTAGAAAAAAAAATTCAGGAAATTAAAACAAATAAAAAAAATTTCTTTCCAAACACGCAAACTAATGTTCCTCAGCTATCCAAACATATGCTTGTTACAAAACCTACAGCATATCCACAACTCACAAACAGATCCAAATATAACAAAAATAATCTGCCCTCATCTACAATGTTTGTCACCTGTATCCTCTACCTCGTCTTCAAAATGTCAGCAGTCTCCACATCATCTTCATCAACTCAAGTACACCTAATTCCTTCCACGTCTGCAATAATACCAACAATACAAAGTGAGTCTCTGTTACCAATACCCATTTCTACTCTATTACTACTTCCCCTGGCAATAATCCGAATACTTCAGCTTCATCTTTAGAAACTGAAACCCGCCTTCTTACAACTTCTAATAAATTTGCTGCACTTTCAACTGAAATTCAACCGTTAGTTCCCTTACCAGAGTATGTCCCTACTACATCCAATAGTGAACATTCTAATGCACCTGAAATCTCAAAGTGTGTAAAACGAAATTCAAGAAATAGAGGAAAGCGTCCAAAAGTACAAAAACCCGAAATTGAAATAAAAATGGCTCCACATAGACCTGGAAAGTCAGCACCTACAGAATGTGCAACAGATGAGGAAGACATGATAACGTACGACGTGGAGGAAGACGAACTTGAACCAAATCCCGCGGATAAATTCATCATGGGGCAATATTGGCGAAACAATCCTGACCAATATTTGCGCGCAGTAACCCCAACACGATTCAGAAAAAATAGGAACTAATTTTTTTCATAAGACTTTGACTGCTTAAACTTTGTTTAAATTCCCTTTTTTCATTTGTCTGTTATTTTAAAAAACAAAAAACAAAACTTGACTGATTGTGAGGTATATCTCCACCAAATTATAGTAGATTTTATCATTTGAAAATGATTTTTATATAAGATTTGATATTTTAACTTTTATTGAAACTATATATTCAGTATTTTTTACATATTTTATGAAATATTTTAATATTTTAACATATTAAATTATAATATTTTAATATATTTTTACATATTTTATGAATGTCTTAATATTTTAAAAGCCAGATTTGGCTCTTGGGCCAAAAAATTACACATTCACTCACTCCCCCAGTGGTGAACGCCTCAACCCTGCCTTTGCTTTACAGCGACACACCACTCTCACAGCTGGTGAGATGGTATGCCTACAATACACGGTGACTTCTAGTATTGATCCGTGGCACCTTGACAGCGGTATGTACATGACATCCTGCAACCCCATGTGTTGCCACTCATGCCCCGGCTCCCAGGAGCTATTTTTCAACAAGACAATGCTCGGCCTCACACGGCAAGAGTATCACAAGACCGTCTCCGCACTGTTACTACCTTGGCCTGCCCGATTCCCAGATTTGTCTCCAATCGAGCATATCTGGGATCATTTGGGATGGTGAGCTAGGCATCCACGAGTTTGAACGAACTAGAGGCAAGGTTACAGCAAATATGGAATGAAATGTCTCAAGACATTATATACAGAATTTTTATGCCTCAATGCCCTATCGTATCGCATCGTGCATTCGTGCTAGAGGGGGTTCACAACAGGGTATTAAATCCTCCGCTTTTTGCCTCTTTCTCTAAAATAAATGATCCTTTTTCTTTGATTTTCTAATCATTTAGTTATATCAAAGTAGTCATTACGTATGTAAAACTTCGTTTCATTTTGACGACTCCTTCTTGGTGCGCTAATTTTTTTTGTCCATGAGTGTATATTGAAAAGTAAAGTTTGTTTATAGTGTTTGTAATAAATCACTCTTAATATATATATTAGAAAGTTTTTTAACAAAATAAATAATGTCCTACCTTTTCTGATGTTTTCTGGGCAGAGAGCAAATAAGGTGTACCTAGCTTCCTAATAGTGTAAGAAACAGACTATTCTTTCTGAATTAAGTTTTAATCACAATTATTGGTTATGAATTTCTATACATTGTTATCAGTGGCGGTACGAGACCTGAATTTAATGTGGGCAAGATACATTTTGCGAGGCCCTCCGGTGGCGTAAGAATAGGGTTTATAAAATAAAAAACCAATTTTTATTCATAAAGAAAAAACCAAACTTTTTACTCATACGAGTATTTCTTTTTGACACATTAAAAAATAACGAAAAAAAAAAAATAAATAAATAAAGATAAAATTAAAGAGACAGAAATTTTCTACTTTTAGTTTTGCTGAAATCCCTGATTGGTTCGTAATTTATCTTACAAGAGGAGGGCACGACTAAGGAAATTCATTTGGGGTCGAGACTTGGTGTAATAGTAGTACTCCTTTAGGGTGTTCAACCCCCTCAATGTAATTCCACCAAATGGCCAGTCAATTAAAAAAAATAGCCTTCGAAATTCCTGCTTAGCTTTTTATATACAATTAAGTTTCAATTTCTTCCACCGATTCCGTAGCCTGGTTGGTTTTTCGTCTGCAATACTATGCGTGAGGTTAGGGTTCGATTCATCGATCAATTTTGTTTTTGGTTCATGTAATTATTTTTTAAAGTTAAATAAATTTATTTACGAAAGGTTTATTAAATATTAAATGATATTTTATGTAATTATTTTGTATTTTATAAAGTAAAAAAAAATTAAATGAATTTATTATCTAAATTATTTATTATTAAAATTATTTAAAATTATTATTAATTAAAATTATGTAAAATAATTATTAATTAAAAATATGTAAAATAATTGTTAATTAGAATAATTAATAATTAAAATTATTTAAAATTATTATTAATTAAAATTATGTAAAATAATTATTAATTAAAAATATGTAAAATAATTGTTAATTAGAATAATTAATAATTAAAATTATTTAGAATAATTAATAATTAAAATTATTTAAAATAATTAATAATTAAAATTAATTAATTAGAATTATTATTCATAAGAATTATTATTCATAAGAATTATTTTTTAAATTATTATTCATAAGAATTATTATTAAAATTATTATTAATTTATTATTAAAATTATTATTAATTTATTATTAAAATTATTATCAAAATTAATTTGTGATTAAAATTAATTATGTAACAACTACATTTAAACTCACCTTCCTTGACCATTAGCGACAGCCAGGGGGCACCACTTGTTCTTTTGAGAAGCGGGAACGCGTTCTGCCCTGGATCGCCCCCGGAGAAAGTTGTGTACCCGTGGAGTCAGGGAATGCCTGTTTCCCTCCTTTTAGTCATTAAGCTATTTTCTGAAATTATAATTGATGTGTGTTGTTTATTTAAGTGACCCTTGTGTTGTGGAACGTAAGAACATTAAACAAGATTTTGTTCCTGTTATACAGCCTTCTTTATTCAGTACAACAAGACACGACATGAGGAATTGTCGTAGTGGTGCTCAACGTTTTAGCTGTATTTTTTATATTAGTATTTGTAATTATTAGTATTTGTAATATTATTTTTTGTATATTTTGTTTCAATAATGCAATTTTTTTTAATTTTTCTTTCAGGAAGAAGCAGTTGGTATAACATTATTGATAAATATGTATTGGTGCATTTTAAAATAACAGCTATATAATAATTTTCTGTAAATAATTGCTATATTGAGTAAATCAGTGCTTCTCAAACTTTTAATACTGGCGCCCCCCTTTTCAATCACAATTTTACGCGCCCCTTACATTAATAAATTACTGATACAAAATGCACTTTGGCTAAAGCTACAATACACGATCTTAATTATAAACCCAAATTAAAAACATAAATATTAAATTTTGTATATGTTATTTTTTAAGAAAAAAAAAATTAAGTAATAGGATATTATTATTTTTTTTTTTCCCTTTTTCTCTATAATTTTAAATTGGAACATATTTTGAAAATGCGGTGGCTCTAGAGCAAAATATAGATACTAAATATAAAAAAAGAACTCAGAGGGTCAATTTCTAAAAAAAAACTTTGCTGTCAAGACAACCCCATGGAAGTCGCTAATATTTATTAAACTTGTTTTTAATTCAGTATTAATAAGATAAGTATTAAATTTTTATATTTTAATCTTAGTAATATATATTTTAAGTAAATTATATAAAAATTTTTTTTAAGTAAAAGGTTAATTATGTTATTTTTCTTTTCTAATTTTTAAATTAAAACAGATTAAAATAATATTTAATTAAAGATTTATTTTCTTCAAGATCCATTTCAAAAAAGTACAAAGTCATTAAAAAAAAAAACCAATCTATGTTTTTTATCTATCCTTTACATCCTGGCATTCTCGCGAATGTTCTGTAGTCTAGGCAACCTAACAACGTCTGCACAAAAGTTTAAAAAATCCCGACCTGTACAATTCTATAGTTTGACTGAATCGATTATACCGAATCTCTTTGAATGTACATTTCATAATTCACGCGTTTGTAACTCACGGTATAAGTTTTTAAAGGCGGTATTATAACAAAAATCATGATATTTTTTTTAAATCACAGCGGCATTAGATAATAAAGCATCAACAAGTACATGACGAGGGCAAATTGATGTAAGAGAATGGGTTAGGGATCCATTTCAAAATACTTCAGAAGGGCTCTCAACCGCCGAAAAAAAAGATCTTCATAGATTTCACATCCCAAACGAAATTAAAGGGCAATTTTTTAATAAATCCCTTTGAATTCTGAATAGAGGTGGATGCTGAATTTTCTGCACGAAAAAAAAAGCATTTCGTATACTATTACATTTTAAACATCATACCTTTTTTGAATCGTTTTTTTGCTGGCTACTTTGAAGACAAAATATAGATCTGAGTAAATAGCAAAAATAACTCTGAGTGTCAATTTCTAATTTTTAGCCTTCCTTTGAAAAACTTTGCTCTGCAAGAAAGCCCATAAGTCACTAATAATTATTAAACTTGTTCTTATACAGCTGAATACCCCTCTTTAAAGAGTTTATTTTTTTTAAAAAAGATAAAAAAATATTATTTTTGATATAAAGCTTAATTTTAAAGGAGGTAAAACCAAGTGCATGACAATGATACAAAAATGTAAATGATTTATTGAAATGAATACTATTATAAACGGTTTTGAATGAACTGAATTTTAAGCCTTGAATTAGCATTTAGAATAAATGTTGTAATAAAAAAATATAAAAAATTTAATGGGTAAAAATTTTTTATTTTTTTTAAAATTTTAAAGCAGAAAACCCGGGGTCATTGCACTCGATATAACGTTAATGGGCTAAGTGAAGCACCCCTTTTTTTTTTATAATTATTTTCAATATACAAGATAAAAAAACACAATTTCGGAAAAAATTTAACTAAGAGAAAATATCTTACTATTTCAAATTTTTTTATTTGTCTTTTTAAAAGGAAAATATCCCAAAAAAACTGAACTAAATTGTTCCCAAATGTGGGGTTTAATAAAAGGGCACAAACCAATTTTCAACATTAAGGTAAAATTATTTCCCAAAAAGTCCATTTTTTCCGAGTATAATGTCCTTTTTATGATCGACAAATATCCTGTTGAACTTTTTTTTTTTGTTCTTTTGACAGGGGGGGCATTTTGGGTACACTTTGGCTTCATATTTTCTTGATAAAGTTCTTAATGTAGCTATTGAAAATTTTCCTTTCGTTTCATGTTTTTGCTTTTCTCAAATTTACTTTCCTTAACATGATTAATATGCATTATTTCAGCAAGTTTTTTCCCTTGTTTGAACAGCTTCAATTTCCTTTCAGAGATCACAGATGCCCAATTCTTTTTTATATTCTGCTCATTTACATTTATAAACCATAATCAGTCTTCAAAACAACACAATTAAAACCACTAAGTTATTTATAGGGAAAATGCAGCATGTTCAAGAAAATTTTTTTAAAAAATAGTGGTCGTGCCGGGAACTCGGTCTAAACAAGTACCTTAAGATTCTAAAAACTTTTGCCACTCCCCAAAAAAGGAGATATGTTATCAATTCATTTTAGCTCCATTAAGACTGTCATATGAGGATTCTCTGTCAAGGTCATTGGTAACAAATAAACAGTTTTCCAAATTAACGTTTTTTTGTATTATATGTTTCAGTATACTCATAAAAATAAATCTTGGTCAATTAATCCTTCAAAGTGCTCAATATACTTATCCATGTATCATAAAACTCTTTCCCTTGTGAAAAAAACCAAACAAATTATATAATTTACAACTTCCCTAAAAAAGGGATGCAGGTAACCGTACCAGTAAGTTTGAAAGCCAGCAAAGTAATATTTTAGATTAAAAAGAAACGTAATAAAAAAATCTCTCATCGTAGGATTACAGTAAAGCAAACAAAATATTTTTTTTATTTAGTTATAGGATCAAAAGATAGCTAATGAGCGTTCAAAGTAGAATCTTTTATTTTTGATGACTTTTTTCCCAGATGATATATATATAAATCATATCAATGTAAATCTGTATTTTTATTATATCAAAGTATTTTTTCATTCCAGTAAATGAATTTTTTAACCTTTTATTTTCGATATGCTCGCGCCCCCAAGTCGCGCCCATATTGAAACACTGGAGTAAATGATAAAATTCTTGGTTATTATTATAAGGAGCTGTTGAATATATTTTTTTTTTTAAAGTTAAATATTGAAATGAAAGGTAATTTCTGTTATCAAGCAGGAGGGGAAAAACCTCATTTAATTATCAAACTTTGATATATGTAATGTTTTCAGATTTAGCTATTTTTTCTCTTTATTTCATGAATTGATATATTTATAGCTTTCAAAAAGTTCTATTTGGTGATTTTAAAGTTTGTGTTTCTTAAGATTTAATTGTTTTATTGTGTGTGCTGTTGTAATTGGTTCTCTATTTGTAAGCGTATAATTTTGGGAAGCTAATTTCCTACTTGAGAATATATATATTTTTTAATTTGCATGAGTGACATCCTGTGATAGCGGAGAAATTGTTTAGTCAAATATATAAATTTATTTTTTTTGTGAATACTTTTTATGTAACACTGTGTATTTTATTCATTGCATTTCCGCGCGGTGTGTTTTTTAGAATTGCGTAAGCTACTTGTAGAAAGGTTTCATTAAAAATTATAAGCATTTCAGAAATAATTCTTTTTCAAAAAAGAAAATTAAATATTTATTTTAGGCTATTTTATATGAAAAATAGAAGGTTTTGTTTTAAACTTGGCTTTTTATACTTTGCAATTTATTGTTTTTTATGAAAACTAGTTTTTCATTGCTAAAATCTTCGTATTATATATTTTGGTAAAAGTAATTTTATATCTATAAATAGTGTGATTGTATGTTATAAATATTATCAGTTTAACAAATACGTATTGGAGTTTTGCTATTAATGATTAAGTATAGGCATACATTTGCTTAAAATTATTTTTTTAATGATTATCAATTTTGAATTTTGCAATTCTATTATTAGTTTCTTAAGAAAAAGTGTATAAGTGATATTTCATTCATTCATTCTAATCGAAATATTTTTATTATAAAAAAACTTTTTGTCTAAGTTAGACTCGTAGGTCCGTTCTTTGTGTAGTGAAATTTGTTATCCGAAATCCAGGCACAATAAAGTCACTGCATCTTTTTTTTGTGGCCAACGATTTATTTTCTAATTACAGCCACACACACAACACAAAACAACATAAAAAACTAACTACGATACATTTAACTAATCCAAAACCATCTTTGACACATTTAAATTTGATTTGCTTACACTATTTTGTTTCCATCATCGCCAAAGTAATCGCTTTCCCGCTCATTCCGCCATCTTGTCTCCTTCCTTCCTCCTCCCCTTCCTTTTTCCTTCTCAGTCTGATTTCGATGGACGTGCCACCTATAAGGTTTTACATGCCAGGCGAATCTTACACGCCCTAACAACGGAAGCACATGGGTCATATTCAATGACCAGGTGCTAAAAGAAGAGGTTAGTCACACACTCACGAAAGAGTCCTACTTCTGATACATAATACCTAAAACTTAGTTGAAGAGAGTGCACTATCTAATTTAATAACACGTGAGGCATGACTAATAAAAACAGTAATCACAAATATGTTGAAAAATAGAAAATAAAATAAGGTTACGTAATCATGAACAAAATAAGATTAATATTTTCACACTCATTCAATAACACAAGAGGCATTACTTAAAAAACATTAATACACCTATGAAAATTCACCCAAAACTAATTACTCATAGTTTAGAAAAGAATTAAGATTCTCACACTAATTTAATAAAACATGTGGCATGACTAAAAAAAGAATCATTAATACACAATATATTGAAAATAAAGCAATATAAACAAGGTTATATAATCATGAATATAGTAAGATTAATATGTTCACACTCATTCAATAACACAAGAGGCATGGCTAAAAAAATAATACACCTATGAAAATTCACTAAAACTAATTACTCAGAGTTTAGAAAAGAATTAAGATTCTCACACTAAATTAATAACGCATGAACATAAATAGGAATGTGAATTAATACTGTAAAAAATATGTACTGAAAAAGACATATGTTAATCATCGAAAGGCAGGCGAGAGAGGGCATCAGCATTGCCATGGCTTTTCCCCTTACGGTATATAATCTGTGAATCATAACGTTCAAGGCTAGGGCCCAACGAGCCAATTGTGTACCATGTGGCAGTCCCTTGGTCAAAAATGTGAGTGGGTTGTGATCAGACACAACCTGTATTTGAGATCCGAAGATCCAACAGTCAAACTTTTTCAATGCACTCAGCACGGCATAGGCCTCTCGCTCTATCGTAAACCAGTTCATTTGACATTTGGTTAATTTTATACTGTAAAATGTGTGCAATTGGGTGTTCCATTCCATTTTCATCGTTCTGTTCAAGGCATGCACCGACTACAGTAGCAGAAGCATCTGTATACAGCTGAAATGAGCAGTTTAACACAGGGGTATAGAGAGTAGGCATTTGGATTAAACTTTTCTTCAAACATTGAAAAGATTCTTCAGCTTTGTCGTCCCATGGGATGTTATTTGGAATATTCTTCTTAGTCAAATTGGTCAAGGGTAAAACAGTCGAATGAAGTACCTAATATAATCACGGTAATATTAGCTTACAGTTTAATCAGCCTCGTAACTGTTTTTGGTCGTTGGTCTCAGTAACTTTGACATAGTTTCCACTTTTTGAGGATCCGGAGCATGTTTTCCGGAACCTACAACATGACTTAGAAATTTAACTTGGCTTTTTTCGAAATCACATTTCTCTAAATTGACTGTTAGTCCAACTTCTCTCAGAGTTTTAAAAACATCCTCCAAGTGTTGCATGTGATCTGACCATGTTTCTGAAAATACTGCAATATCATCTATGTACGATCTACAAAAATTATGTTGAGGACTCAACACTTGATTCAAAGAATTTTGAAATGTACTGCCCGCATTCTTCATTTCAAAAGGTAAGATTTTCCACTGATAATGTCCGGAACGAGTAACGAAAGCAGTAAAATGTTTGGAATTTTCTTCCATAGGGATTTGCCAGTATCCCTTCGTGAGGTCTAAGACCGATATAAAATGAGCTTTATCTATCTCATATACACTGGTGTGCAAAACTTAAGCAACAATGTAAAAATTTAGCAGATAGCCATGAAATTGCAGAAAAGGGAGGTCTGAGATCAGTTGAGGAACACGTAAGTCAGTAGAAACGCGTATGCAAATATCGTGTTCAAACGCTGCAGCGATGTGAGCGTACGCAAACGCGTATGTCAGCGCGCGCTGCTCAACAGTAGAATGAAATGAAATATTTGAGACGCAATTCACCATATTCCCAGTGCCAGTGAGTCAGTTCGTGAAATATGGCTAGAAGAAATCATCCGGATGACCCACACGTGGAAGAATGATCGAAAGCTGGAGGAGGGGCGTACTGTCACCAGTGTAGCTGCAGAGTTCGGAATCAACAAAAGCGTCGTTTCACGAGCTCGAAAGTTCCAAACCACTGGTACAGCTGTTAGAAAGGTTGATGGTGGCCGCCCGAGGACGACAACTGCAGGGGATGGCCGATATATCATCCCGCAGGCGAAAAGTTCGACAGCAGTGTTAGCGCCATTGCCCGCGAAACTCTGTACAACAACAGGTCGACAAGTAGCGGTTTACTGTACTGACGCCTTCACAGCGGGGCCTGTTCACCCGCCGTCCTGAACGCTGCTTCCCGTTGAAAAGATATTGGCCACCGAAGCCACCGTTTACAGTGGGACAGAGAGCACAAAACTGGACAACTGATCAATGGAGTCTTGTTCTCTTTACGGATGAGAGTCGGTTCAGTACCAGAAGCTCCTCGCCAACGCGTTTTGATTTCTGGAGAGATCGGGACCCGGTTTTATCCCAGTAAATACCAAGGGAAAGACACGTTACGGTGGTCCTGGAGTTCTTGTCTAGTGCTTGGCATTATGTTGAACGGCGGAACTGAGCTCCCATTTTGACAGAGTGTCTGTAACCGGGGATCGCTATTGTGAGGAGGTACTTTTCCCCATCTGCATCTTTCCGTGGTGCCATTGGCCCAGACTTCATCTTTATGGATGACAATGCACTGCCACATCGCACTCTTGCTGTTGAGGAGCTGCTGGAAAGTGAAGATATCACTGAATGGATTGGCCAGCGTGCTCCCCCAGATTTAAATCCCATCGAACATGTGTGGATGCTTTGGGAGACGTATTGCCACACGCGCTCATCATCCGAGTACAACCAACAACTCAAACATGTTGATTGAGGAATGTAAAGCACTCCTACCAAGAAATGTTGCACCAGCTGGTTCGAGAATGCGAGATGGTGCAGCAACCATTGCGTAGTAAGGGAGGGCATTATAACATATTAAGGAACATCTGCTTGTTGTTCTTCCGTTGGATAGACAATCATGAGTCACGATACTATGCGTCAATAAAGCTTGTTTTTGTTTGATTCCATACCGTATGCGTTGTATTCTTTTTTCAGCACCGATGCTTTCGTCATCCTTTTTACGTACATAATAATCTCCCTCATTTCAGAATTTCATGTCTCTCAGATGATTTTTCGTGAAGTTATGGCAATAAACCCACCTGTTGCTTAAATTTTGCACACCAGTGTATTAAATCCGTCACATGTTTCATTGGATATGCATCAGGAATAGTAAAACTATTCAAAAGTCTAAAGTCTATGCTCAATCTAATACCTCCATCTCTTTTTGCCACGCACACCACCGGGTGCGCCCGATCACTGTCACTATGTTCAATTAAGTCCATATCTAGCAGCTCATTGACTTGACGTTCAACTTCTTTTTGTAGAGCAATAGGAACTCTATATGTTTAGACTTTTAGGTGAACTATCTGCCGTAACTTTAACAGAATGGCCTTTCACGTTGGCTTTTCCAGGATGATTCTCTGAAATATGTCTTCATAGTGTTGTAACAATTTTCTTAACTGGTGTTTCTGTTGGGGATTTAAAACATCAAGCATTTGATTCAACTCGATACCAATATTAGGTTGATTTTCCCTTTATTGTAAACATAGTGCACCCCCAAAATCGATATTTTGGTCAAATATTCCCAACGTGACGACTCTTGAGATGTAAGGCCAGTTTTTTACATGAATTCCCCAGAATACACCGTCTTCCATTTGAACTAAACAAAAGTGGGGTCTGGCTTACTCCCTTGGCTGGCCCTACCCAAGTGTTAAGAAATTTAGCGGGATGAAGGCATAATATCCAAGATCTCGGGCCCCCAGACGTTACTTATTTTCCCAAAAAAAAAATATAGGGAATAAGGTATTAGTTAAACTTGAGTGCGTGCACACCTGCTAGTTGTCGAGGGCCCAATTTACAGGTAATAGGTGTTAAAAGGGCGGTAAAAAAAGTTAACTTTTCAAATTCAAAAGTGATTTTTTTTCGAATGTTTAAAACACATTGGGCAAATTAATAATCGTACCGCCCGAAAACGTTCCATAAAAAAAAAAAAAGAAGGTGCGCTTTTTATATATATATATTGTGCGAAAAAATTACAAAAAAAAAATCCCCAATCTTTTAAGGATCAAAATGGTTTTGATTTAAGAACCCGAAGATTATCCCAAAATTTTTTTAAAAAATCTTAAAGCATAAAACAATAAAAAACAAATGATCAGAATGCAAATAATTAAAACTGATACATCTATGTATATAAAAATGTTATGTTGGTTTGTGTACGCTTCATTAACTCAGAAAATTCTTCATCGGTTTATCTGAAATTTTGGCATAACGTTGCATTTGAATCCGGTCAGGTTCTTATGTACTCCTTTTACTTGAAACACTCAAAATTTTTAAAATTTAATTCTTTTGGCGGGATTTTCTGGTCATTTTTTCGTGCTATGGCAACCACTATCGCTTGCTTCGCCGGTCATATCTGGTATGGCCTGGAAACTACTGGTGGATTATCTCCCGTGTCAATTTCCAGTATGGTATAAAACATGAGTAAGACCTGGTTTGTCTGAGAATAATCTTTAAAACTACTAAACAAATTTTGTAATTCCCGTTTTTGTTTATACTACAATTTTGTCTTAGACAAATCTATTTCAACATTTTCCTTCAACTGATTCAACCAATCTCTTATTTATCTACGAATCGGGAATTTTCAACGATTTTCGATCAAAAGTCTAAAACGATCCTTGATCCACTTATAAAATCAACAACACCAAGAATACATGGGTATTCCAAATCCGTCAACACATGAAACGACCAAGGCTTCTAACAAATCTCGGATTCGAATAATCAATTCTACAATTCCTATATTTGGCATTTCTGCTCCCTGTGCTGTGATCACCTGAGCTCAAGTGATTTTTTTTACTCTTGTTTATAAAAAAAAATATTTTTATATATTTCCTGATATAATGATTACCTGCCCAGCCCGTAGCGCCGTGTTATTTAATAAAATAGGAACGTGGGGAAGCTCCACGGGTGATATACACCGAGAAAGCTTAATTGGTATATCCACTGCCGATTCCCTTTTGATTATGAACTTTATTAACTTTCAAAACATTCAATCGTCCCCTTTTGCATCCTATCGCCTCGACTGAAATTTCCCACTCGAATCTCTACTTGCGGTGGTCCCTCTATTAAAATTCTGCGATTTCGATCTTTTCTTGAAATTGGTATCCTTTCGTTGAATCTCTGATCATCATTCTGAAATCTATTCCTACCTCGAACCACCTATTACTTTTGACGGCCATTCTCATAAGTACCTCTAGAATCATTTCTGCCATTATTTGGTCTACGCCCAACCTCAGAATTTCTCCAAAGCTTCTGCGATTAGCATCAAAAATTAGACATCCTATGCGCGTTTTGACTCCGTCTTTCCACATTATCACTATTCTGGTGAACCTCTTTTTAACTTGTAAGAATACTCCTCTTCAAATTTAGCTATTTCCTAAAAGTTGTACCGTGTTCTGCGGATTCCGAACTTCCACATAGTCCTGGACTTGTGGTTCGAGTCTAACAAAAATGTGATCAACCAATTCCACCTGCGACATCCTTAGCTCTAAACTCATGTATTTTGAGCAAATCGTAAACAAAATCTGTTGGTTCCTGACTTCTTCCCTGTTGGGATGCAGAAAACCTCGCTTCTAATTCTTTCTTATTTTTGATTGCGGGGAAAGCTTTCGCTAATTCTGCCTTTAGCTGCGCGAAATCCGTGGCTGTATCTTGCACTAGCACCGATCCAAATATTGAGTACCAATCTTGAACCCTTCCCCTGAGATGACTTTTCAAATAAGCACATGACAAGTTACTTGGGATTTCAAGTAACTGTATTTGATTATCTATGGCCTCGAGAAATTCGTTCACGTTCTCAGACCCGGAAAAGCACATTTCTGGTAAAATACCAAACCCTCCTGCATTACCTAACCCAGAATTATAAAAATGATTCGGGCGCCATTGCGACATAGTCATCTTTCGATAGCTATGTCTTGGGGTTTCCACGTAAGCTAGAGGTGTGGGATTATCTCGGAATGATATGAGACATTCTATAATTCTTAATATGACTTTTATTAAGAATTTAACTTAAATTACTTAGATATCGAACAAACTTATATTAAGTAAGAATAAACCAAAAAGTACGCAGTTTTAACTAACTCAGATCGGCAATTAGATCATTATCAATAAAAAATATATTAGATCCCCAATCTCGTTTCAAATAATATACTAGCGTTCAGAAAAATATTCTCCCTACCTTGGTTGAATACTCAGCCCAGGCTAATCCAAAATCTTTCTCCTAGGGTAGTAAATGGTATGTACCTTGTATAGATTGGCGGGGTGGGCGTCTTGATTCTAAGCCGTCGATCCACACTCTATCTTTTCAAACTGAGCTTTCTCTAAATTGCCATTCTTGCTCACTAAACTTTCTACCCTTTTTTAAAAAGGTTATCTTATTTGAATCTATGCTTCGTTTCACTTCTTGGATTTGGGTTGGAAAAGTTTTGCCATTAATCGTGGCCGTCAAATAACGTAGAGGTTATGTTAGAAGAAGAACGCGAAGATGTCACATCTGAGGGATCCTCTGTTTCTGGAGGCGTATGTATTTTTACATCACTCGATGTTCCTTCTAGTGCTCTCCCACTCCGTACCTCATTGCAGGCTGTAGGCGTGAGATTTCACTCCACGAGCCTTATCACAGTCTGCTGCCTTTACTTGTCAACTGATACTGTTATCCACCAACAAGACTTGAACAACCCGATCAATCAATTGCCAGCACCCTTTGCCATACTAGGTGACTTTAATGGACATAGCACTCTTAAGGGTAGCGTTAAGACCAACCCTCGTGGCAGACAAATTGAACAGGTACTTTCTAATCACTGTCTCTGCCTGCTCAATCACGAGGAACCAACGTACTTCCACGAACCCACATGATCATTTCACACATTAGATTTGGCCATTTGCTCATCCTCACTCTTACCCGTATTAAATTTTTCTGTTGGAAAGGACTTGTATAATAGTGATCACTTCCCTGTTGTCCTTTCTCACGATTATGATGCGAGTGGGAAAACCTTCCCACCTACGTATTCTTTTAATCGTACAGACTGGGCCCTTTTCACACAGTTGGCTGTGATATCTGATGCAATGGTCAAGACAGAAATTGTTGATACTGCTGTACAAGAAATCACCAATGTTTTGATCGCGGCTGCTGATTTGTCAATACCAAAGAATTCGAGTCATTCATTCCAATATTACAAACCTTGGTGGAATGCTGATTGTCAGACAGTGTATAAGAACCAGCGGAAGTTATGGGGAATCTTTCGCACATACCCCACTACGGAGAATCTTTTGGCGTTCAAAAAAGCAAAAGCTAATGCTCGCAGAGTAAGGCGTCATAGTCAGAGGGAATCCTGGATTCGATATGTATCTTCACTCACTTCGTCAACGTCAAGTAAACAATTATGGAGAAAAGTCAAGGCAGTGAATGGTTTATATCGGGAATTTTCCTTCCCCATTTTACAAACATCCAACTCTGTCTTTTCTTCCTCAGACGAAATTGCTAATGTTCTGGGTGAAACTTTTCAGAGTGTATCTAATACAGCCTCTTACAATTCTCGTTTTCTCGAGATTAAGAGGCGTTCAGAACGTATTCCGATAAACTTTTACACTCGTTCCTTTTTTTCCATATAGTTGCAACTTCACGAAGATTGAATTGAAAAAGGCACTCGCGTACAAGCACACAATACAAGCCCTGGACCGGATGGAATCACATGATGCTCCGTCATCTTAATCCGGACTCTTAACGAACATCCTCTGTGTGTTTAACAGAGTTTGGAAGGAGCATTACTATCCCTCCAGCTGGATAGAAGCCATTGTGATTCCAATCCTTAAGCAGGGCAAGGTGGCAACAGATTCTCTGAGTTATCGTCCCATTGCTCTGACGAGCTGCTTCTGCTAGACATTTGAACGTATGGTAAATGCTCGTTTGGTGTATGTTTTGGAGAAAGAAAAATGTATTTCTTCTATGCAGAGTGGATTCCGTAAGGGCCGCTCCACTCTCGATAACATTGTATACTTAGAATTCTCCAAATCAGGGATGCCTTTGTTAAGAGAAACCATCTAGTTTCTCTCTTCTTTGACATAGAGAAAGCACACGATCGAATATGGCGTTATGGGATTCTCCGTAATTTGTATGATTTTGGCTTAAGGGGAAATCTTCCCATTTTTATTTTTAACTTTTTAGCTCTTCGTTATTTTCATGTACGCGTTAGTAATTCATCTTCTCATAAATTCATACAAGATCAAGGTGTCCCTCAGGGTAGCGTTTTGAGCGTTACACTTTTTAATATTCATATGAGCAGCATACTTCATCACCTCCCACCTTCAGTGCCAGGAATGCTTTATGTTGATGATCTACAAATCTCTTGTCAAGGTTCAGATATGTGACTAATTGAGCGGCAACTGCAAACAACTGTCAATCGATTAGTTAAGTGGTGCGATCAGAATGGTCACACGATCTCTCCTTCCAAGAGCAGCTGTGTCCATTTCTGCAGAAAGCGTAACCTACACACATCCAGAGCCTTCTATTCAAATAGGAAATATACAAATACCTGTAGTCAGTGAGGTGCGCTTCCTCGGAGTGATCTTTGACTGTAAATTGACTTTCCTTCCGCATGTTCTTTACTTGCGGAAGAAGTGTGAACGATCCCTCAACATCTTAAAAGGGCTGTCAAACACCGTATGGGGAGCCGATAGTCTCGTTACTCCGAGTATATCAAGCCCTAATCCTTTCACGTTTGGACTATGGTTGTGTAGTGTATGGTTCTGCTGGGGCATCTGTCTTAAGACGATTGGACACAATACATCATTCTGCTCTGACAATCATCCCTGGTGCTTTCAGAAGTTCACCTGTTACAAGCCTGTATGTGGTATGCCATCAACAACTTTAGAATAAGGTGGAGGCTGTTAAGTGCCAATTACTTTATTCGTGTGTGTGTGTCATGTCTGCTCCTTCTCATCCATTAAAACCCTTTTTTCTTGCCATTGGTCTCACTCGACTCTATGAAGCCCGTTCATTTAATATCAAGCCTTTTCGGAAAGAGCAAAAGCTGTTCTAAATGACGCCCACTTAAATAACATAAATATCCAGGAAAATAATGTGCTTGCTTTTCCACCCTGGGACATCCAAACTTTTAATTACAGTAACTCTTTTTCAGGTTATGACAAAGCAGGTACTGTTCATGTTATTTATCAGCATATCTTTTCTTTCCCCCCCCGCAGTAAGTATTCTAAATACATACCAGTCTACACGGACGGGTCAAGACCGAAGGACGTGTTGTGTGTTGTTTTTAACTACCCTTTGGTTCACCCTACACAATTCTATGTCTGTCTTTAGTGCTGAATTGACTGCCATTCTTGTGGCACTTCAACATATATTGATTTCCAGCCATCGTCATTTTTGTGTGTACACTGACAGCATGAGTGCTCTAGAATTCTTACACTCTTTAACAAAACGTAGACACCCCACTGTGATGGAAATACTTTTATTTCTGCGAAAATTAGAAAGAAAGGGTTTTGATATAATTTTTTCTTGGGTACCTAGACACGTGGGTAAACTTGGTAATGAACAGGCTGATAACGCTGCACCATCCATGTCTTATCACATGCAGCAGCCTGTCTGTTACCAGGATTTAAAAACATCTATACAGCACTATATCCATCATACATGGCAAGAGACTTGGGATCAACAGGTCATCAACAAACTACATAGCATTCATACTTCCACTGCTCAATGGGCAGCGGTACCAGTACGAAGACAAGATGTCCTCTTGACTCGTCTTCGTATTGGACACACTCGTCTAACGCATAGACATTTGCTGCTGGGAGAGAGTCCCCAGTATGTGACTTTTGTCAATGTGACCTCTCCATTTTACACATTTTAATAGAATGTCCAAAATATTCATCTAAAAGAAACACCTCTTTTAAAACCAATCTTTTAATTTTGACTGATTTGGTTGGGGAAACTCCCCATCCAAACCTTTTTGCTTTTTTACGTTCAATTGACATTTTACATGAAATATAATTTTCTTAAGGATTTTGTTGTACCATTGGATTTGATTTGTGCTTTTAATTAGATTTTTAATATTATATATGTATATATGCATGCATGCATACATATGCATGTATTTTATGCATTTTTTTTAAATACTTTTTTCTTTTTTAACGAGTGTTTGGCGCAGCTTGGCCCTTGCGCCATTAAAATTCAAATTCACTCACCCAAAAGTTCGTAAATAAACTAACAGCTAAACTTGCAATTAAGTTTCGTTTAATCTACAGTTAATTGTGTATCAGTAAATGAAATTTTGTGGAGGTTTCGCAAGTTCTCAGATTTAAAAAGTCAGTATTTACACTTAATCTGTCAAAGTGAGAGTGGCCTGTGGCAGCTGATTATTTTTTAAAAGTCATTTTAAAATACTTCTAATTCATATAATGGCTTGTATGTTATATCATTGGAAAGGTGATGATTTGGACATTTTAGAAATATCAAAAACTCAAAATCTATTTTCAAAAAGTTTTTACCCTACTGTGATTCATAAAATCTTCGAAGCTACTCAAAAAGCTGGTTTCAAGTTCACACGAGATAAAAGGCAATTTGCAGTTTCAGAAATCACTCTTTTTGGTCGAAATGTTTCTCAAGATGTTTTCCGTACTGATCCGGAATGCATAGCAGCACACAATTGAACGTTACTTGACTCTCAAATCAAGAAGTTAGTAGTTTCCTTGGATTTACCAATCAGTTTTGGAAGTATATTCGTAACTATGCTGTTATAGCTAAATCACTTACAAGCGTTTTTTAAAAAGGTTTAGAAAAGACCTGTAGGCTCTCATAGTTTTAACATATGGCCAACAGCGTACATTTGAATCTTTTAAAACTGCAATTACTACTGCCCTCATTATTTCATATTTCAAACAAGGATTACCAACTTTTCTAGATTCTGATGCTTCTTATTCTTTTATCTTAAGAACAGAATGGAAAAAGTCATGTCATTGAATAAACATCACGTACCTTAAAAGATGCTGAAATACGCTACCACAGTAACGAACTGAAATGTACTGCCGTACATAGGGTACTAACTGAAAAATTTGACATTATCTACTTGGTCAACAAGTTTCAGGGTTTGTCCAAACAACTATGCAACCGCTTATGTAGTTACAAAATCTGCAATTAATCGAAATGTGGCGATACTTAGTAGATTTAGCTCATTTTATTTTTCAACTGAGCACCGACCTGGAAAGCAAAATTTATCGTTGATCACCTATCACGTTTCCCAAAAAACCACCTGTTTGTTTAACAGTTACTGCAAGTTATGAATCAGAAATTTGGTAAAACAGAAAGGATGAACTTTTGTCAGTATATTTTTTGCTTACTCAAAGAAAAAAAACAAAAAGACAATGTCAATCATATGCAATTACAATATCGATAACAACACTCTTGTGCGAGTTAAAGACAATAAATCGAAATCTGTAGTGGTGATTCCTACGGCAATGAGAGAACGAACTTTGATCACTTGTCACGATGATGTTGGACATATGGACGCAAAAAACATCTCTTCACAATTTACAATTACGTTATTGGTGGCCAAACATGCGCATGGACTGCAAAGCAAATGTTCGAAGTTGTCATAAATGCCAAATTGTTAACCGACGTACTGCTAATGCCTATGGTCTTTTGCAGCAATTGCAAATTCCATCCACACCTTGGAAATTGTATCCACTGACCACATAATCTGTTTGTCACAAACAAGAAACGGAAACACAAATATGCTTGTCCAAATTGACCACGCCACACGCTATGTAATTGCAACACCTTCTGCGTCCCTCGCCGCTCATACAGTGTATAATGCTCTGTAAATAATATAATACTCAGGTATGGACCGCCAAATATGTATTTATCAGATAGAGGAACAGCTTTTACCTCACGTCACAGTGGTTTCTTCAAAAGTATGAAATCACACAATCAACGACACCACCTTATTCACCCCAATCTAATAGTATCGTTGAACGATCAATTGGGATCATAGTGGCTACTTGAAAAAAAGGGGATTGACAGAACCGAATAAATGGGCGAATTACTCCCAAACACCTTACTGGCAATAAATACTACAAAAAAAATTCTACTAGAAAGTCACCAATTTGTTTACTTCATGGGTATGAGCCACGCATTCCCCTGAACTTCACATTGGTAGCTTCATAGATGACTCACCACGTGAAGATCCCAAATAGACCATTTTTTGGCCAAGGCCGAAGTGGCAAATAATGTGTATGAAACACATTTACGGAACAACAAAAATTTGATCTCCATCGCAGATCCCATTCCTTAAAGGCTGGAAATCTAGTATTGTACGCCTGGCCGAAACAAAAGGGGATCACAAACTTTTTCACATTTCAAAAGGGCCATTTGTGATTGTCCGCTCAGTCGGGGCCGTGTGCAGAGATCAAGTCCACGACACAGCAGAACAAATTTATCAAGGTTGTCCACGTACAACATCTCGCTCTTACCTTAAACGAAATACAACAAC
>BMAV01027818.1:0-22614 GCA_019973955.1 Trichonephila inaurata madagascariensis | reverse complement strand
GGCAGCTTCAACTGTTTGTTGAAAAAGATCATTGATTCATTGCATTATTATTATTAAATTATCTATGCTTGTATAGATAAAAAATAATAAAATCAATAATAATTCATTCCATTTTTTTAAAAATTTTCACTCCAATAAATGTTTGTAATGGGTTTAAATCTAATATAAAGATATATAATCTTTATATGTGTGCAGCCAGCAGGATTTAATGTTTTCCTGCAAGGTCATTTGGTTTGGCCATCCCTGTTCTAAGTCAAGATCGGACAGCGAGAATGACACTTGAGAGTACAGCTTTGTATTCATGACCTTTTTCAAACTTGAACGATGGGGGAAGAGAGCAATAAAAGAGGGGTCAGTTGGTTTCATATAAACGTTGTCACAGACTGTAAAAGTCAAACTGGACCCCATCGAAGAATGCCGAAGCTTTCCTTATCTTTAGTTTTGAACAAAAGTAGAAGGGGGGAGAGGGGTTTTAGTGTTTCAAACAGTTGGGAACGAACAGAAGCTATCCCTAAACGTGAAAAAGGGGAAGATTCTAAAAGTGATGTCACATTTTCTTTCATCATGACAGCTGTCAAAACATAATCATCAGAAAGTTGAATAAAGTAAGCGAAATTTTGGAAGAATCGTAGCATAAAAAAATGTTTATTTCAAAATCGAGAAAATTATGGAAATTTTTTTTAAAAAAAGGCATATAATTCATCTTTTATGAAGGAACTATTTACCTTCGATCATTACGACCAGTACGACTGAGTACTGCGCCCTTCCTTTGGACACGCCCAATCCCCCCTCCCAGAAGAGGGCGCTTTCATCGTTTTCGAGTTTCGATTTCTGTCTAAGGGCCTCTTAAATATGTTAATCAACATGAAAGTATTCTAAGAAACTGATGACAGTTATTTATATTTATATAAATAAATAAATAAAAAAGCTATAGCACAAATGCAACAAAATATATTTTTTTCACTTTATCTTACGCAATGATTAAAATACCTGGGCATTAAATCTTAAAAATTGAAAAGAGAATTTTGAAAGTGAAAATATAGTTACCTTTTTTGTTGTTTAATCGTTTTTGTAGTTTAACCGTTTTTGTTGTTCCGATTTTTATCTTGTCTAAAAGAAATTAGTTCGGAAGTCAAATTGACGCAAAATTTCCTCAGTTTTCTTCGAAAAGGGGTCTTTTTTCATTCGTCCTTAAGCATGTCAAAAATCTTGATCGCGTTTTTCATCACTTTTGTCCAATGTGTCGAAAATCTTCCTTAACGCCCCCTCCCCCTTCCCCATGGGACCAGCGTTGAGAACTACTCATGAATACTCGTTAACTATAGACTTGGAGGCTGACAGAAGACTTCTGGTGCCTATGGGCCAGATCTTTCTCGGAACGGGAAGCAGATCTCTTGCTGACTGAATGCACATACGGTCTTTTGGTTGTTACAGAAGTAAAAGAGAACCATGATAAATAAAATCTAATATTCTCTTTCACTGTACCACTTCTGAAAAAAAATTCCAACTGCCAAGCCTTCGTGTAGCTTCTTAGTGCGACGTTTATTACAGTCAATCAATCAACAGATGAATCAAAGACGATTTTCATTTACAAGAAAATAACACTCTGAATGTATTTTTCCCATCCCAAGTATTATCTGTTTATCTGTATTCGCTTTGAATGAGAAGCTTTTTCTGCCTTCTGACCACATACCACTCCTTGTTTTCTCATTATTTCGAGTAACTTTACTAGCCTTTAAACTTTTTTTTATAGTGGGTTCTGAGATTCAGAATTCACACGGAAAATTTATATGTTTAAAGCCAGTGACATACTATTTTATAAACGTAGGGAGGAACTTTTAATATGACCATTAATAACATTTTACGACTTTTTGCTTACACATGTCCGGGGCCCCTATAGCTAGGGGGCCTGTATCATTGATACTGGCCCCCTGATAAGGCAGGCTACACCCCTGATGAGAAGGAATGTTCTTCAGAGTTTGAAATCTATTCTTATTTTTCTCGAACTATGTAATGCTATCGGGAAATCGGGTCTTATTTTGATTTTTCAATAACTATTTAAAATTCAGCATATTTGTTCAATTTATTATGAATTTTATTTTGAGAAATTCACAAAATTTTTTTGCTCGATTGAAAGAATTATAGGCGGCCTGCGGTCACCCCCTTGTTTCGGCCGCCCGCGTGCAGTGCACACGCTTCACACCTGCTAGGATCGGTCCTGGGGTTGTGTATGTCATTAAGCTGAAGTTGACTCTTGAGTGATTGGGTAATTAGTTCTGTTTTGTTTGTATCACTGAGAGCAGCACCAAATGGGACATTAAGGACGGAGTTTGTGGGAAGGAAGGGGGAGCTTCTTCCTAAACACCTTTACAACTTCCCAGAGGAAATTGTCTTCGGCATTTGGAGAAGAGAGGTTATCTTCCCCTGCTTGTTTTCTGTATTGGAGGACTTTTCTTTTAATGATGTTTTGTTGTCTATTTATATAGGTTTCATGTTGTGGGTGTCTGGTGTACTGACAAATTTTTCGGTTTTGTTTCGTTCTTTAAATAAATGTTTAAGCTCACCCTGAACAAAAGTCTATTCCGAGTTGTAGATCGGATTAGAGGCACTGGTATGAGCATTCAGAATTTCATTTGTGAGATTGCTGACTTGGGAGTCAATCTCGTGGGTAGAATTAGCAATGTCAAGGGATAAAAATTAACAGAATTTGCAAGGATATTTGTGAAAATACTCCAAATAGTATTTAATTGGGGAGGGGGAAGTTCAAATTTAGAAGTTCTAGGAAAATGTAATTTAATGAGGTTATGATCAGAGCTTAATTCGGGTAGAGATCTATTGTACTTGGAAAATTTAAATTTTTAATTTGTGCATAGTCAATAGTAGAAGCAGAATCAGTGCCATATCTAGTAAGGGTGGGTGCAAAATTTCGTATGTTGACTGAAAGAATCTGATTGGCTTTTTTTAAATGACTGGAAAAAAAGCGTTCGAAAGTTTGGAAAGGAGAGAAAAAATATGGCATTTCAATTTACAGTCACGCAAAATCGCGTAACTACAAAAGTTGCAGATAGTAAATAATTAGGTCTTGGTCCGTGGGTATTTAAAGTAGAGATGTATTTGTCCTTTTTTTCTTATGTTTGAAGAATTTGTTAAGTTATTATTTGTTCAAAAAATTTAATAAATTATTTTTTAATATTTTTTCAGAGTTTTCTCGTAAGCAAACACCAGCGTAGAGTATCTTAAAATGTGATAACTAAACGTAATATTCTGTTATGTTATTTAGATAGTGTGCTTTGGCAATATGTTTGCCGAGCACCGTTGAGCATGCGCCTTTTTGTTTGATAGATCCATTCTTATCTGCAGAGCATGCGTACTATGAAGAGTATCCTCCTGTTTACAGAGTCTCCATATCTCCATATTGCGCGGCACTTAAAAAATCGAAATTTTAGTATAACGTTGTAAGCATATACTAAATTCCTTTTTGTAACCACATGGGTGGTTTTATTACAACAACGCAATCAGTTGGTATAAACTGAAAATTACTACTTTTAATGTACGTTATGTATTTTTCGTATTTTCTTTTAGTTATTCATTCGTATTTGCATATGATAAGCTGTGATATATTTTTTGAATGTCTCTTATCAAACCAGAACTTTTAAGATTTCGATATCTCAATAAATGATTAATCAAATGACATCTTACAAATTTTTTTTTTTATATTAAAAAGTTGAAATGCTTTTATTGAAAGTAGAGTAATATTAACAAAATTTTTGCATGGTTTTTAACACAATGCAACTTCTGTTTTTGTTTTTTTTTCCCCTTTGTTCCAAAAAACTTTTCTGTTATTCTGCTATAAGTGCTCGGTAAATTATTTTTTATAGTTAATATTAAGTTAAATTATTATTAATATTTTTGTGCATTTGTAATATTGTAAATTAAGTGTTATATGTTTTCCTGTACATCAAGATATTTTTGATTTGTTTAAACTGTTTGAGTATGTTTTTTTCTTTTATGCTTTATTGTAAAAGTAAGCTTTCATTTTTATAAAAGAACTTTCATCAGACATTAGTTTCTCAGTTTGTTTTATTAACTGTTTATATAATCCGCTCACCCAGTACCACTGGGTGGCCAAGGAAAAATCTAATGGTTATGATCACAATCTCATGAGTTTGAATTCTAGTACTACTGAAGATCCATCATGTAGAGGGGCTGATGCACATTAAATCTGTCGAGGCTCAAAGTCCTCCCATTGGTATGGTATAATAGTTTTAAGACTAACTGCATACTCGGATAGTGTCTTTGTCTCTCGAGTGGGACTCAGAATTTATGTTGTACTGTTTTGTAAAGTGATGCTAATAAAAGCTTACTCACCAGTTCCTATGAAGCATATCCAGTAGTTCTGGACAGTAGACAGCAAATGGTTAATACACAAGATATTTATTGTGCTGTTAAAAATACAATAGTTCTATTTTGCTTAGAGTCACTGGTATATGCCTAGTTTTTGACTTTGGAGTACTACTCGACACTGATGTTCTATTTTATCTCTTTTATTGACATTTATAAATTTTTTTAAGAGCAAATTGAAAAAAGTAATATTCTAAAAAGTAAATTTTTTGCATTTATTTTGTTGGTAAATGATTCAAAAATTTTAATTGTTTTTTTTTAATAAGAGCTTTCATTTTGTTCTATTCTTTTCCATTGCATTTGTTTGCTACTTTAATATTATGATTAAAGTAGTATCCTATTTAAAATATTTAAAAGAAATTTCTATAGCAACTCAATTTAATGTTTATTTAAAAGTTTCTTTATAAAAAAACATGTATCTTGTTGAAAAAAGATTATATTTAATGTATCTTTAACTTTTTGTTTTTGATTTGATTTATTTACATTTATAGATAACACATTGAATTTCTATGGACATTCATGCGTTATTTTTAAGCAGGGGTGTGAAACTCGCAGGCTACATATGGTCCTCAATGAACATTTTTGCAGCTTGGCCAGTATATCAGCACACAAAAATATATTAAATATCAAATTTTTTTTCAAAATATAAATGATAGCTGAGAAGAGTGTCAGGAAGTAAACATTAAATTTTCTGGTTCTCTTATGTATGTTTATTATAATGCATTATTCAAAATAAACGTATGTTTCTATAATTTTTTTTTTGCTACCCACCTAAAGTTAAATTTTGTTTGTTTGGCCCAAGTTAGCCTCTGAGTTTGACTCCTATTTTTATACATACAAGTGTTCTTCAATTTTTTAAAAAAACGATTATATTTGCTGTTTCTGTTATATTATTTAAAGGTGCAAATTATGAGCTCAAAGGAAGAATTTTATTTATATTTTGCAATTTTTTAAGTCTTGGTATATGTGGTATAGTTGATACACGAGTTAAAAGAAACATGTTGTAAAAGTTTCTTGGGAGTTGTACCTGGATTACTAAAATTGTAAGATTTCTTCTTTAATTTTTAGTACAACATGTGTTATTTATGCATAATTTTTTTTCTATGGATTATTTTGAAGATGGTGTATCAAAGTCATGAATTTTGTTTATTACTACTAATAAAACTTAGATATTTATATTTGCCCTCAATATTTTAAGTTTCCTCTTTCTAATATGACTTGCATAAAGATATTGTTAGAGTAAGCTGTTTTTCTGGATAAGGTCTCCACTGTTATTTTTTATAAGGTGGTTAGATTGAAATAAAATTTTAAAATGTACAAAACAGACTGTAATATAGTTCTATTCAGAAAATTGATAAATTTTATGTAGCTTAATTTAACCCTCCTGTGCATTTTGATTAAAAATAACACTTAGTGGGAAATTTTATTGTTCAGCTACTTTCTGAGAGTACTAGAAATATAATACTTACTATATCATAAATTTTTTAAATGTATAAGTTATCCTGTGTTAGTAATTATGAAAATTTGAAAGAAAACTACCATTTGCACAAGTTCAGTAAAAACCTTTTTCAGTTCTTAATCACACTTTAGTATTTTAATGAATTTGTACCAAAATTTATGAATGTAAATAATGAAATGTAAATTACATTTATATGAGTTAGATTCCATTATTTTAACAAAATGTAGTTAACAATACAAATTTTTTATTAAAAATTTATTACTCTTTCTTTAATGGAATAATCCCATAAATAAAGAAATACTTCACTGTGTTCTCTTCCTTACAAGGTAAATGTTAAATTGTAATCCTCTTTAAAAAATGGCAAGCAGATAAAAGAAAGACAAAGCATTTTGTGAATAAGGCTGTGTTCAAATTTGAGGTAAATGTTTTTAACATGCTTTTATAAGTTTCACATGCATGTAATGGAATCTTTGAACTCAATTTTTACCCACTTTAAAAGGTCAGATTAATTTGAAATTTTGTACACTTTTCAAGGACCAATGACAATACGATAATTTCATAATTTTGTTTCATTGTCCTGATCAGGATCCTCAAAGTAAGGATTTCGAGATTTTACGACTAATTAATTATATCATTTCCAGATTTGGCGACTAATTCTAGATTTAGCAACTAAAAGATTTTTATAAAGCAATACATTTAGAAGTGATGATACGAATTAACATTTTAGCAGTATGTTTAAAAGGTGATAATACGATTGACATTTAATATTTCTTCTTAACACAGATTTATTAGTTAGACCTGTATCTATTCAGATGGAATCTTTGTAATATAATGATATGGGACTCATCAGAGGTCTTGTAAATGGAGAGAATAAATACCCTTCAGACCTGTTAATTAATATCCATTGAAGAGCAAGACTAATTCCAGCAGCCACATAATTCCGGCTCCAAATATCAAACTCGAGGATAAATTCAACAAAGAATAAATGATAGTTTTAAAAACTAAAAAAACAGGCTTTTATTGTAGATCGAACTAAAAAATGAAAAATAAATTTTAGTTTTAAAAAAACTAAAAAACATGCTTTTATAGTGAATTGAACTAAAAAGTAAGAAAATTAATGTCATTGTGTCAAAAGTGTGGGGTGCTTTGTACTACATTTTTACACTGACTCAGCATTTCGGAATAGAACTAGTAAGAAATTATGACAGTTAATATAGAGCGCCCCACGCTTTTATCCCAATGACATTAATTTCCTCGTTAATCATTTAATTTTAATGTTAAGAATTTTTTTTTTTACTTTCTAAAGTTCAATTTGCTATAAAAGCATGTTTTTCAGTTTTTTTAAACTAAAATTTATTTCATTACTGGCTGTATATTCCAATGTTTGGGGAAGGCTTTTGTTATGGTTGTATTTTAGACTGCCTTGGTCTCAATTTTTCTTTAAATATTCATATTCCAATGGGTGAATAAGCTTTTAATTTTAAATTTCAGTATATTTTGTGTGTATATTATCAGTAAAGCTGTGAATTTTTTAAAGTTTGATTGCAAATTCTGAATAATATAATGGAAAAATATAAAACATCTGAAGAGACATTTAAATTTTTTAAAGAAATGTTTGCTCTTAGGATCACAAGTGCTATTTTAACAAAAGTTCTTAGTAACATTGAAAATAACTAGTTAAATATTTGATGAAATAGATGCATTATTTCCAGCTTTTAGTAAGATTGAGAAATCATACTTTTATTTTTTTCCTTTTTCAACTGGTTGGAAGTACTCTAGCTCAGTGCTCCGCAACCTTTTTATCGCCGCGGACCGGTCAACGTTTGTTAATTTTACCGCGGCCCACTGAGAGGGAGAATGTTGATTTTTTATATTTTAGACTGTTTTGATTTAATAATTTTAATTTAATTTTGTGTTTAATCGTGACTTCTGAATAAAATATAGCTACACCAAAAAATGAATATTAAGTGATTTTCATAAAAAAGTAGCCCAAACCTAAGAAAAATATACCACAGCAAATAAAAGAGAAATAATTTATCTTTAGCGGACCGGTACTGGTCTGCGGACCGGGGGTTGGAACACTTGCTCTAGCTGACTGTACTGTTCATGGACCTTACCGTTGGTGCTGTGGAACCTCATCACCTGTCACAATGTCTTGACCCAGTGGATGATCTTGACGGGGTCTTTTTCCATCCAGAATTGCTAGTACACGTGAATAAACACAGACCTTCCTGCCTATTTAAAGGAACTAGCTCTAGAGAGAATTGGAGATATATCAATTGACGCCATTCAGGTTTATACGGATGGCAGTAGAGGCGATTATTATCGATCTGGCAGCCCGGAATTTACATCAAATCACAAAAACATATCTTAAGAATCCCGAGGAGAAATCAGATGGTTGTTCAGTTTTAAGTAGTGAGCTAATAAATTTATGAGGCCCTTGGTTCTCTTGCATCTCTTCCAAATAGAAAAGAGATTTGGATACTGTCTGATAGTAGAATTGCAATACAGCACTTGTCAATTGGTAAAGTGTGGGGATAATGTTAGTGTCAATACTCACAAATTAAATGACTTTCCACATCACATCAAATTTATCTGCAGTAGATTCCCCCTCATGTAGATCTAAAGGGGAAAAGAGATTGCAGACACTTTGCCCAAAGGGTGGCGGCTTGCAGTCGAGGGCGTCAGCACCCTTCACCGGAGATTTTCTCTAGGGGAAATAAAAACCAGGGAAAAAGACCATTTGGATTACCCCCCGAGCACCATTGGTATAAGTGTTCTCGTCCTGGAGGCTCACTGACTCACGGTTTTACAAGACAGGATCAAACTCTTCTAGCCTGCTTTCAAAGTGGCCATCTTAAAACAATGAAATTTTCTGAAGGATGCAAGGGCTTTGAAAATGGAGACTGTTCTTCTGAGCCGGCCTCGCCTGCTCACATCTTCGAATGCCTAAGGCACACCAAGCAGGATTTAGCAGATGATCCCTTGCTAGTGTTGGATTTTTTGAAAGTGTACAATGTCATGGACCTGGTCTAGCACTGCTGATCAATGGGGGGCATGCAACAACATCAACTCTAACTGAAACCAGAAACTTCTCTGAATAGTTCAAGCATTTTCTTTACATTCTTAAAGTATGAAACATTTCATCAAATATTTCTCGGAAGATTGGAAGAAATGTCTAAAATTCAAAGGGTTTGGGGACTTTTGATTAATATATATTATATACTGTTTTTATTTATTCAGTCATACATTTTTTGCAAAGCAAATACCCTCATTCAGCTTTTTTTTTTTTTTTACCTTGCCTATTTTTATGAACTTTTGCCTATGAACTGTTGGTAGTGAATTAATTTCAGATGAGAAATAAATTTTAAATTGAAAGGATTTGAGAAAAAAAAGTAATTTGTATGCTAAATTTCCATTAAGAAAACAAGTGTTGATGAGTTTATTTTAAAAAATCAATTTATTCTTCAGGATTAAGTACTGTATATTAATAAAACTTTGGTGACTTAGTTCTTTAATTTATTGAAATTTTTACACTGTTAATATAGGTAGCATACAATTTTTGCCTAATATTGTTTGTATATATTTTTATTTTATGCTATTTAAATGTTTTGCTTTAGTGCAAAATTTATTCTAGATTAAAAAAAAAACAAGTAATATAAAAAAAAAAATTAAGTAAATTTCTACTTTGAATGGATTAATAGAAAGTATTTTATTAGCGATTGGAAATTTGAATAAGATATGTATATAGGAAGAAAGTGAACTAATAGTAGGAATTGAAATGCAGGAATTGATTTGTCTGCATTGTTGTAACAATGCAAACCCAGTTTGGCTGAAAAATAGGTTTTCGATGCCAACTTTTGTCTTTGTTTTAACAACAATTACAATAGAGAAGAATCTAAGTTGGTTTCAAAAACCAGTAATTGATTAAATTAATTAATATATACTTGAAAAAACTGTATTAACATAAAGTGTCATCCACTACACGTTTAAAAAAAAATTTATTGGAACTTGATTGAATGAATAGAAATTATTTTATTATCGATTGAAAATTTGAACTGGATAAGTAAATATATGAATAAACATTTAGAGAGAGTGAGCTAATAGTAGGAATTGAAAAAGGATTAGGTTTAAAAGTTGAAGTGATGTCTAATTTTAAATGCATAAAAGCGTTATGGCTTCTGGTTACCATTTCTTGTTTTAACAAATGGAAAGGCTCTCAGTCATTCAGTATCATCTGTTTAACTTGGATAGTAATGAGCACAAGAGAGCTGATTTTAAATTCAAAAGTTACTCAATTAAACTGTCCTAAAATTTACTTAGAAAAAATTCTGTCTTGACAATGATTGGTTTTCTGAATAGTCGGAGGATATTATGCTTGTTACAAATGCTATCTCAAAAATATACATAATGCAATCATAATAAGCTCAGTTGATGTAATGTATTTTCCTTAGTATAGTCAAAAAGTTTACTCAGTTTTAGACTGCTATATCATATATGAAATTGAAACAAATTTCTCAAAAAACAATCTTAGAAAAAAAAGTAGCTGTTGTCATTGAAATAAATTTTAAATTAAAAAGCAATATATATCATGAATAAGCACTGATTATACAAATGCATATTAATGATTGCATATGGTTTCCCACAAATCAGGGGTGTAGTTATTGCTGTAGCATTGATACAGAGCCTCCAAGCAACAGTGGCCTCAACATGTATAACTACAGCTCCTCCAGCAGGGTTTTCTTTTCTAAAAATAGGCCCCAAAGAAGTTTGGATAGGGGCCCACTCAGAACTAGCTATGCCAGTGCTACTAATTGATTTAAATTATTAAATATGTATTTTGGCTTATTTTAAAGTTTAATTTATACCAACAGAGCCCCATGTGATTAAATAATCTGTTAAAAAATATTTAACTTAAAGAGTTTCTTACATTTAACTGTTAATCTTCTGTAATAAGCATAAAAAGCATTTGATTTAAAAGTGTTAACATTATATAAAAAATGTAGATGCTGGGTATCTTAATGCTAGTATATTATTATCTATCAAATTTGCATATAGAATTTATTTGTTTATATTACTGTTTTAGGTAGTTTAGAATTATTACAATTTCATAAATATTGTGTCCTTAGTTTTGAAACCTTACAATTGTCTTATACTATATGACTATATTTAATTCTGAAAATTCTTTATTATTTAGACTAGAGATTGCAATATCAGACCAAAAAATCTAATACCGGTATTCGGTATTTTTTAGATCTTAATACCGGATGCTGGTTTTAATACCGGTAGTAGAAATTTTAGAAAAAGAAAGAAAACACAAGTTGTTTATTTATTTATTTTTTATTGGTGAAATACTTTATTAGAGTGTAAATATCACAAAAATAATTTGCGATAAATTATAACAGTATATAAAGAATCACAAAAGAAGAAAAGAAACATCTTATTTATATTGTGCCACCATATTCTTTTTATCATATGAATAATGAAACCAAACCGAAGTATTATCAAATGATTTTTTATGTTCTTTAAATGTATTCTTATTCATTATTATGGGTTATTATTTATGAGTATATATATAATGAATCAGAAATATTTTGAACCCTAAAGTATGATATGCAAATACAATGTGAATAACAAACTCAACAATTAAAAATATATCAAAATATTGCACATTTTGTTCACAACCTTATTTTCACTGATATGAATATCAGACTATGAATCCTGCACGCATGTAGTATCGCTCTGAGCTGTAATAGGATAGTTTTGGCCCACCCCTTGGATGATTCTCATATTTTATCGATCGCTTCTCGTGATTGTACATTGCAACTTTATATCCTCAGTTTAATTAATTTTGCCGGTTAGAGAGACACACAAACAAAAATGTATACTATTTTGCTATGTCAGTGATCCCTGAACATATAATGGAGACAATTTTAAAAGGTTTCTAGTGAATACTGAAAAACCGGAATTTAAACTAGTGAATACCGGTATTACAAAATTGTACAAATGGCTCAAAATACCGGTATTCAGTATATTGATATTGCAATCCTTAATTTAGACTTATAAGATACTAACAGTATAATTATTCAAACTTTGTTATGCAGTGGTTAAAAATTAATATGGTCTCATCATGAGTGTTGTCAACTTTCCTTTTAAAGCATTAAAGTCAACTTTTAATTACTAATAGTGTAAAACATGTTTTGCTACTTTTATAATACTCATGATTTTGGTGACACTTGGTGAATAACAAAGTTTTGTTTGTCCTGGAAAATGTTAAGTGATTGTCCTTGAGATGAAGTCAAATATATTTTTCTTAACTACAGCCTTTCATGCCTTAAATGTGAACTATATATTTTATCATTCAGGAAAATAAACAGTTTCATTAAAATATCAAAGAATACACCAGTGTATAATTATATGTATCTTAATGTGTCTTGTTTAAAAAGAAAATTTTAAAAATATTTATTTATGTGTACTAAAGTAAGTCAAGAATTGTATATAATGAATGAAACAAAAACTGAAATTGGGATGGTTTCCTGTCTAACAAATATATTAAAATATAATCAAAAGTACAATAAAATTAAATTTATATTAGACAAGCAGGTAAAGTTAAAATGGAGGCAAATCTTGCATATATTGATTTCATTCGCTAACACATTTTATATTTTTGTTATGTTCAAATCTACCTGAGTTTTATGGGATGATTTACTTCTTACCTGTCTTTTAGATCTTTCCTAGTGTTATTCTTTTGTGCAAATCATTGATTATTATTTATCATTGAATGATTTGAGCATTTTTCAAAGTTTCTGAATAGCATTGATAAAAATTTCTTTTTCAAAAAAATTAAGTTCTTTTTCAGACTTAGTGTGCTTGAAAAATGAACTGCCTGAAGAATGCTCGTATTTTTCATAACTGCTGCAAATACTTATACTTAGATATCATTGAAGATATTTTATGTATTCCGAGTTGCTCTTAGGCATATGAAACATTACTTATGTACCACTTTTTGTGAATTATGTAATTACTAAAACATTTTTTAAAATTCTTACTAAACAATTTCATTTTTTTGTTGAAAATACCTTTCTTCCTTTTTACCCTTTTTTAATATCCAGAATGAATCTTATGTGCATAACTTTGACCAAAATTTTTGTATTATAAGTTATTTTAAAGTATCTGAAAATAAACAATGACCTCATTGGATTTATATTCGTTGCTCAGATAAAGTTAATATGTTAATGATAATTCCAATTTTTTAAAATTTTTATCTTTTACGACAAAATTATGGAAGATTAATTAAAATTTAGTTATGTACTTATTTTATCATTTTAAACATTTATGAAGCAATTTTGAAAAGATTTTACAATTCCTATACAATTTCAGACTGTTATACATCCAAAAGGACATATATTTATGAAACAGCATAATTAAAGGGTAATTGTCATTAAAATCTGATAAATGTGAATATTTTTAAGAATTTAATGAAATACAAGAAATACTTTTGTAGGAAATGTTTACATCTGTATATATTAAAATGTCTTCTATCTTTATTCTTCCAAAAACTTTTCAACTTAAGCACTTGTTCCATATTTTTGTTGCAAAAATTTAATTCCATCTTTTAAAACTCTGAAGTAATAAATTTAGTTCACATTATATTTTAAAATTGCTTTTTGATTATGATAATTTTATTCTGAAGCTACAACTAATATTTTTTTCCAAAGAAATGTTAAAAATTTAAATAGGGTAGGGATCGCCTTTGACCGTGATTTTTGACCATTGTGTGCTGCAAAAATTATTTGAAAGAACTGGGTTTTTTTTATTTGTCAGATAAAGTTAAAACCACAAATAGGAGGTCTACTGTTAAGAATAAATATATAGTTAATCAAATACACTGTATTATTTATAGAGCTTAAATTTTTTGTATGTAAAATGTAAGCATGGAACTAATCAAGATTTCAACAACAAAATGAAAAAAAATTGTTATTTTGATTTGAAACTTATATATATATATATGTGTGTAATTATATATTAAATATTTGAATTTAAGTACAACATGTTAAAATACTTGATGAAATTTAATTATCAATCTAACTCTGAATTTACTTATAAGGATGTAAAATAGATGATTTGATTTACAAAAGAATTTTATTATTGTTTACATTGACAAAGTGCCTAGCAATTATGTTGTAATTTGTAAATATTTTTATAATAATATGCTAAATGAATACTGAACCTTTTAAAAGATTGGACTTGACGCATAAAGAAATTAGTTTTCACATAATTGCTATGTATCGAAAATTGGGTATTTGCTTTCCTAAGATTAAGTTTCCTTTTATTTTTTTAATACCTAAATTCCATAAAAATCCTGTTAAATTTCACACTAACATATGGTTTTAAAACATATATCACTACTGCAGGTAAAATGTTGCACAATATTATTCAAAACTTCATCAACAAGCAAAATAATAAAGCTATAATTAAAAATAGTAAAGATATCATAGATTTTTTTAAAAAATAAAAGTATTTTTTCAGTTTATAGTTTTGATTTTGAAGATCTTTTCAATTCCATTGATATCAATGATATTATTATGGTAATTTTAGAAAATCACAGCAATTATAATCTTACTATTAATTTCCACAAATTTAAAACTCATAGATTTAGTTTTTAAAGAAAATTATGTTAATTTTAATGTGTGGTTCTTTGTATAAACTCAGCTAGCAATAGAGTTTGGCTAATATATATTTACATTTTTATGAATGTAAATATATTATTAATAATGACTATTATACCTTTTTAGATATGTAGATGATCTAATTGGTTTTAGTAAAAATAATAATTTTAACCCCAATATTAACTTTTTTATGGTTAATTTACTTAATAAGAATCCATTTAAAACTAATTTCTTAGATATATCATTGCATATTAAGGATTATAATAGGCATAGTAGTATTTATTATAAAAGAGATGCTTTTAATTTTAACATTCTTAAAGTGGCATATTTGGAATTCTAATATATCAATTTCTATATGTAGGAATATTATTTTTAACTATATTTATTGTAATATATAATGTATTTGCAATAAATTTAATATATTTTTGAATTTTAGTAACTTTATTGGACATTGTATTGAACAGAGATATCCTGCAAAATTTTCTTTACAATTACATTTCTAATAGTTATCAATGATATGACAAAATGTAATAATATTTGCATTAAGTTTTTTTTATAAATTAGTTAAACAGTTAATCAAAAGATGGCGCTACATGTTTCAAAAATTAATACTTTATTTTAGTATCATTGTGTATGTTTAGTAAGTTCTTTTGTTTTTCAAAAAAATTTTATATCAATATTTAAGGTTTTTAAATGTATATATGTGATGAATCCCCAGCCCTTCATGTGTCAGTTGGTTTAAACTTCCTACCTGGACAACTCAACCCACCTCCCGCATAAGTACTTGGACTTCTACTTCGGCGAACTTGCTGAAAACACGTGAACGAACGACTCACTCGCTGCTGATCGACACTGAAATAGGTCTTGTCATGACTTGGAGTATAGACTGTTTAGCTGAACATTGGAATAAAGTATGATATGATAAACGGCTGCCCGCTACATTTCTCCTGTCAATCTTTAAGAATTACTCCAATACATGATATATATATAAACATAGACTTGCTATTTTTTTCATAATTTACTAATTTTACATTTATGTGGTACTGCTCATACTGTCCTTGCATTTGGCGCTCACGAAGTAAGTTTTATCTTCTAGATTTATTACATCGATTATAACTCTATACTAGTAAGTACTCATAGTCTATTAAATTATGTCGTTACCTATCAATAGTATTATGTATTTTATTTGTAATAATTACATTTCTTTTAATATTTCTTCCTTTCCCTAAGGCCCAGTGTATAGGCAAACTACAGTTGAAGATGTACTAGTCAGAAAACTTTATTTAAACCTGCAATCTTGGTTCCTAAGGCCAAGAGTTTGCTATTCTACTACTGTGGCTAATATTTCTTACTATCTTGTCTGGTTATACTTAGGTTTATAATCACTTGTATATATTATGGATTATATATATGTTGAAAATTTGTCAGCTAATGTTTTCCAGATTTCCGACAGATGGCGCCAACTGTGTTTTTCTTTTTGTATGAGTATAGCGTAGAATTTTTATAGTCAGTACTTTCAGTGTTTTAATATGTGAAGTGTTCCTGTCATCAAAATAAAGATTATTTTGTACTACCCAGGTAAGTGATCTCTCTTGATTTGGGTGAATGGGGGTGTACCTACATATCTTTGGTACCTGCACCAGTGTCGGGTAGACACGTTGATAGTTTTGCGTGTTGAGGGTTTGAGTCAGATGTGTGGCGAAATAGGTACCCCAACAATATATATACTGTAGTATTTCTCTTAAAAATATGTAGAATTGAAATGTTAATAGAATGTTTGTTTGACTTTTATCAAAAAATTGAAAAAGGGATTTTTAATTTTACTTAGTAAGTCTGAATCGTCTCAGAAATCACATGAACATCGTTTGGAGGCATGGTGTTCTATAAAGACTTGAAGAATTATGCTTCAACTGTGTCCAACTTAACCATTTTCGCATGCGAAATATATAATTGTAGCTTTCAGAATTAAGAATGGCTAGGGATGCAATTTTTGTTCAATGCTATGCTTGAAAATAAGAAAAGATTGTCGATAACAATAAATATACCTTTTTAAGCCATTTTTATTCAAGTGCACCTTGGATGTTTTGATTCTTTAGTTATAATTCCAGTTCTACATGGTACGTTATTGACAGAGTATATTATCCGAATACTGGATCTTATGTTAAAATATCGTTAAGTTTTTCATACCCCCTTTGCCACATGATGCAGCATGAAAGGATAGCAAGTGCTGTCAATAACGTTGATAGTACCACATGTTGAGTAGGTGTCTGCAGAAACTGGACTATATCGCATTGATGAATGTCTTATAATCAAGGTTTTAAAACAATTTCTTATGTGTTCTTTCAAATGTTCTGTTTTGCTTAATGCATTTAAAGGTTTGTTTTTTGTTTTGTTTTTTTACTACAGTGTTTCGAAACCCGGGAAGGAATTACAAATAACTCTGTATATTGTTTGTATAAGTTACAGTATTTATTTAAAAAATTGTGTTGAATATTTTTGGCCAACGCCATTCACTTAACTTCTAAAATATTTATTATTTCTTTTCCTTTGCAGTTATGAAAAAGGAATAGCACCTGTTGGAAAACCTCTCGACAGTTGCACATTGCAAGAGCCTGCCATTTATAAATCACTTCTAATCTTAGTTAAATGGTTTTTAAATCTGTTAGAAACTACGCATCAGTGATTTAAAACGCCCATGACTTTTTCACCCATAGACCTTCAGCACCTTGCCGTGATCCAGACGGCTATCTGTGTGTGCAATGATCCTATTGTGAAAATTATGGAAGAAAGGCTGGAAACTCCCCTGTATCTTTTAACGAGTGAGAGCCTGAAACAGTGCATAAAAGTTAAAACGCCCCCGAAAGTACCACAAACTTTCGAAGGGGAATTGATGAAATTATTAAGACCCATCAGTCTGGAGATAGAAAGATGGAAGGAGGATCACTCACGTATTATAGACACTCGACAAGATTTTACGAATTATTTTGTATGGAAGAATCTGGGAGTGATCGACAAACAAGCAACCGCGAGGGCGTTGATTGAAAGTGATCGTCTCCTCGATGTCAAACATCGATTTGCTTTGGCGTGTTTCTATTGTTTTGAAGACTCGATTATGACACTTTGGCAGGAAATATCGCCCCTTGGCAAGACGCGTATTATTTGCAGATCGGAAATCGTCCGTGTTTGGAAATACCATTTAGAAAGCGGGCGCGAGGTAAATGATGAATTTTACTTTTGGGCCTTGCGTGATGATAATCCATCTGCAACGTGTTACCTTCTATCGAAATTAACACCCGAGGAGTGTGATACATTTTTAAGGGATGTTCCATATAAAACTTTCCCTATCAGCAACAACGTTTTAGTTTTCTGTTATACCCAAATGGACGATAATTCTCAGGCAATAATGCTTGAAAGGCATCCGTTGAAGATGCTGCTGTGGTTTTTGAATTGGCCCTTGCAAAGCCTGTTCTTAAGAAAAATGGACACTGCATATGAATATCTTTCAGAAAAGGAATTTCAGTCTATTCTCCTTTTCATTTTGCTAGAAAGAATTCTAACAGAATGGCATGACTTCGACTACGTGCATATTTTAAAAAGATTTTGGAATCAAAGTCCGTCGAAATTTAAAAGGTATGTGTTACAGGGAATCTATGGACGAATGTTTCAAAAAATCTTAGATCATGACTGGACTGAATCTTTGCCAAAGAATTTTTTACCTTACAGCGTACAGCTCTTATGTTCTCAGTATCGTCTCAAGTATGTGGAGAATAACTACAAACTGCGCAGAAAAACTTATATCGATTTGGTCGCAGGAAACACTCCGACTTTTTCAGGTTGATTGGTAGTGAATGTGTAATAAAGAACTGTTTTATATATAAAAGGTTTTTTCTTTCATTGCTTTCATGCATTATTTTATACTCCAAGGAATATGAGTAAGTTGTGTGAAATGAAAATATATCATGGCTTTCATCTCAGTGTCTTGTATGGGTAGACCTTTTTTTAATTCAGCTCAACCATATTACATTTTAAACTAGTCCCGGTTCTTTCTCTTGCTACTTTTAAGTTTGTTGGAAACATTAATGTTTAAGTCCTTTAATTTATTAAAGTGCTTGAGCCATGGTTTTACATATGGAGATCATTCTAAGATTAAAAATTGGGTTTCTTCATGTACCTAAATGCTATTTAAAAAAATAACATACTTCAGGGTTTTTTTTTAGAGCTAAATTATTCCGTGCCGTAAATCGATTACACAAACTCGAATGCTTTAAAGTTTTCACTTTCATTTCCATTCTTTTTTCGCCAACTTAAAATAAACTTACGACTTGTTACAATTAAAGGGTACTTCTAACTGTACCGAAAACATATAATGAACTCTTCAACATAATGAAATCACATTTAGATATTTTCGTTCATAACTCATACAAATGAATAAGTGCAAGAACTCTTCTTGAAAATCTTAAAACTTTGTAAAATGCATATATCTTAGCTTCCAGAAGTTTTTGTTGCCATGTTTGGTAAGCTGTAACTTGATTCATGTAGCTGGTGCCCTTTGTATTTGTTCTACTTGCAAAATGATGACGATGAAACGTACCAAATTACGCAATTATAATACTTTGTGTTTTACAGAAAAGACTACTTTTCTTATTAATCACTATTTACTTTATAAACACTAATTCTATTTTTTTTTATAAACAAAGCCAAAAAATGAAAACTGATTGTCCCATGATACCCTAAAAAACAATCGTTTCATAATTCTCTTCCCAAATTCTAATTACTGCAAGGAGAATTGTAATGATTTAAGCCCTCATCAGTACAGTGGTAGCCAAAATTGTGGACACTTTTTTAAATTGTTAGGTTTTTTTAGTTTGTATGCTTATAGAAGATTTTACGTTGCACTAAATGCTAAGTATTTTATATCATTTTAAAGGGAATTCAATACAAAATTCAAATATTTGTAACGCCTAAAAAGTTATGCTGTAATAACTGTCGATGTACATTAAATACTGATGATAGCAGTGAGTTATCAGAACTTAGGAAGGTTGCCTTTATTCTTTATTACAACTACACATCGATGTTTCATTGAGCTGAAAATAGTTTGATGCTCTTCTTTAGTTATTACATGATGCCAGGAAACAATTATATCCTCAATTAGCTCCTTTTTATTTCGTGTGTACCTCATTAGGACAAGAGTTTTCAAGCGGTACCACAAGTTTTCGGTAGGATCGAGGTCAGGACTGTTTCCCAGCCAGCACAACATCGCAATGATCTTTGAACGGTACTAATCTTTTAATTACTCTACTGTGTGGCAAGGAGCAGAACCTTGCTTAAAAATAAATGAAGCATTGTTGGTTTCCTGTTGGAAGGCAGAATTTTGGGTTCTAGACTAGTGTCAATGTATTTTATGACATTCAGTGTTCCATCGATGATATGAAGGTATTTGCAGATATGCGTGACTAAATAAAACTATGCGGGTACTTCACATTTGCCTGGATGCAGTCAGGATGTAAAGCGTTTCTGGTTTCTACGTCTTACATATTTTAGGCTGTCTCTACTGAAAAACGATATTTAGTTTCCTCTCTCCATATAACTTGTGAAAAATAATTATTTGTCCAATTGATGTGTTCCATTGCCCACTGTAGTCCCTTTTAGTGCTGCTGTAAGTGAAGATACGGCTTTTTTCGTGAAATTCTACCTTTTAGTCTTACATCTGCTAATTTACTTTTGATTGTTTTTGAACTGTCAGAAACACCAGCATCACTCAGATTCCTTCAGATGGATGTCCATGAAATTCTTTTATCTCTGAAACATAGTATTTTTGTTCTTCTATCATTAACAATATACACAATGCAAATTCTTTTCGTACCTCGGAATACATTCTTCGTTATAAGTAAGCGATCCTATAAAGGGCAGGGACGTGTCTTAAGACTCTGAGAAGAATTTGAGGCCTGGGCCCCTATGCAAAAGTAGGCCCTGTCTGAGATCTTTACAAGTAGACAGTATGTAGCATACATACTCGTTAAAACGGTCATTTAAAAATAAATGAATGTGCTCGACTCCTAGTTTTAAGAACCTAGGCATAAACCGGCTCAATCGATGGCCGCATTTCGACGGTTGCTTATGGTATTAGGCCTCGGCCTACTCATAGACAACGGTCATCACATAATAATACAGTCTTACCACTTTTGCCAGTTCACACGTAGTTTGAAATTCCCTGTTTTTCAGAGAATATGTACGGGAATAAATAAAATTGGACCATTAAAATTATCCGGGTCATGATCTTATTAAGACAGAGTCGAAAACGAAACGAGGCCCGGGCCCAGTTAGCCTATGCCTTAAGACGTCTCTTTATATGATTTTCTCACACAAAACCATATACCACATTCTTCAAAAAAATTTCACAAAAGAAACCAATTAATCATGGGTTAAGAAACACAACATGACAAATATGCTATACAAAAGCCACATTTCGCATCTCGTAAAGAAATTTTACAAAATAATTTATCGTGGGGAAAAAAACCCTTCTCATTAAACACAATTTTTGCTCATAGGAATGACATCCACATGTATTTATGTCAAACAAATAATAATTATTTCCATTTTACCTCTCTTTATTCTCAATGTTTTTTCACCCCCTGGTTCGCTACTGACCTCCCCCCTCCTCTCACGAGCCTTTTTCTCCGGGTTTTCAAAAATTTTAAATCAATTGATTGGTCAGTGTGGCTTTTCTTAATCTTCATGGCTAAATGATACGAAATAATATGCTTGCTTGCCTCATCTATTTAGTAATATTCGTTTCAAGTACAACTTTTTTGAGACCTTAAAACCCTCTCCGTACATTCATCAGGAGTTGAATTCGTATAATTTCAAAACTATCCCTTATACTTCTTTTTTACGTTGCATTGTGAACAAATAGTATGTGTATTTATGCATCAAAATTCATTAAAAAAAGCCTTTATCTTTTGATGCCTTAACAAATATTGGGTTTATTAATGTTTGCATGTTAAAGTACAATTATTCGATCCTCCACGGCTTCAAAATTCAAGGTACTTTACCAAAAAAACGGTATTACCCTCTCATCATAATTAATAAGAAAAAAAAAATTAATTGAAAGTTCCATAAAAAATTTAAAAGATGCTATCAAAATTATTAACAGCTCGGAGCCGTTCTAAAAGAAAGCTCACCTGTAGCTGAGGACATACTACCAGTGAGAGAGAGCGAGAAACAGTAAGGCAAGTATGGAACATATTTATAATAAGGCACCATCCAGGAAGGAGGTGGCAGAAATCTGTGCTCTTCTCTAATTCGTCCTTTCTTTTGCGGAACGAAATCAGAAAGTAGACACAGAATTTGGAAGATAAAATGGAGAATAAAAGCAATTAATGCCGTGGTACATGATGTTAAAATAGAGGGGAAGGACAAACATTGCTGAATCGTGTAGAGATAACAGGAGGGAGTGTTGCTGAACAGCGAACGAAAAGAGAAGGCGTTAACACAGAAAATGTCCATAATGTGATGTCATTTGCTGGAAGATGAGTAAAATAAAAGATGATCCACAAAAGATGTAGAAAAAGGAGAATAATTGACATGGAATTAAACTACCACGCAAGACCGATTCAGAAGAATGTGGGTTTAAGTCGAAGTAATTTAATGGAGATGAAATCTTGCACAAAATGACGAAAGCTAAAATTTAAATTTTGAAAAGAGTTACCAAAGACTATATTCAGAATCTCCGAAGTCTTTTAAGGACTGGGAAATGTGCTGATATATGTAGTGAAGAGCAGCTCTAGGTCTTTTTGCAGAGCTTAGGACCGAGTTATCATAGGCAGGGATGACTCGGATAGATTGGTTAGGAATTTGAGGTAATCTGTCAAAAAACTTTGTGGACTGATTTTTAATGAAATCAAGAATTGGATCAATTTTGAGATCTTTGTGCAAGATTTCGTTTCTAACAAACCAGGGAGCATTAGTAATTTTTCTAAGGTGTTTATTTTTAAAAACGTGCAATTTTTCAAGTGAGTTACTGCTGCAGAAGCCCAGATGGGAATGCATATAACAAAATTTGGGCAAAATAATTTATAGAGCAAA
>BMAV01027817.1:97683-160476 GCA_019973955.1 Trichonephila inaurata madagascariensis | reverse complement strand
CATTTTGTTGCGTTCTGTGATAAATATATATATTTTTAATATTGTATTCATTATTTATAGTTAGCTTGGAAGCGAATCGGATTCTACTTTAATTATAAAGAGATCTGAGAGTAAATTCTGAATATATACTGATTGTTTTGAAAATTCGGTTAATGAACCTGAGGGCAGTGATGATGGATTTGTACTGTTGCCTCTGATATTGGCTTTTTTATCTCATGAATTGAGATTTACCTCACAAGAAAAAATTGCTAATGTGTTTTCACATTGCATAGTGTAATAAAATTCACCTTTAATGTTTAAAAACACAGTTTTTTTTTAAATTTTTACTCTTTGCTGGAAAACCAACATTCAGTTATAATAACCCTAAATGTTGGCTTTTCTTAATAAATTAATTTTTTGTATTTCAGGCTAAAAATTTACATAAAATTTAAATTAAACGCATGTATTGAACGTATACTTAATTTCATATAATTTTCTTGAATAAAAGAAATAGTTACTTTTATAACCGATTTCTTCAAAATTATGCGATCGTTAAGGCAGTGCTCCTCAACGTTTCAACATTCGCGACCCAATATTCAATCATAATTTTCATCGCGCCCCCCTTATACAATATAACAATGTATTGAATTGAATAGTACTGCACTTTGACGCTAAGACTACGATGACACTTGCCTCTTAAGTACCACTGGTGTACATAAACGTCTGACTTGGCCAAAGAGTTAATATACCCTGACGTATATATACGTCTTTACCAAGTACGATCTCTTCTATGCATTGCTATCCATAAAATTATTCCGAAGGCTTTGGAATACAATAAAAGTTCCTTTACAACAATGTTTGCGAAGGATTTACTTATTTCAGATTATTTGTTTCTTTATTCCTCTCCCCCTACCCCAATACATCACATACGCGTGCTTACGTGGAAAACGGTTACCATTGGGGAGCGAATCACGTAACTTTTAATCAGCAATTAAGGGATTAATTAAAAACCATATAAATTATCAAGATATGTGTTAATTTTTGTATATAATTTTAAATATGACAAACCCATGGGGGTCACTTGTAGTTATTAAGCTTGTTCTTAACCTAGTAATTGTTAAATTAATTATAAAATACATTGTGCAGTACTGATACACTTATAAGCGTAATATATCAGTGTGAATATGTATTTCATTTTTTTTTACGTCAGAATGTATTTTGTTTGTTTACTTTCAGTAAATCAATGATTTTTATAAATAATCTTTTATCTTTGACTTTTCAATATGCTCGCGCCCCCCTCGTAGAGTTGCCTCGCCCCTCAAGGGGGACGCGCCCCTCAGTTTGAGAAACACTGCATTAAGGGGTTAACGACATAATGAACCATCTGTATTACATACAGGATTTTAAAAGGAAATTAGAGTGAAAGTGCTGATAAACTGGGTATAGAGGAGGACTACCAATTTTACCAAGAAAATGACCCAAACACTCTACTCACAATACAACTCTTTGGCTGCTATATAACTGCCCAAAAGTTATAAAAACAATCAACCAAAGTCCAGACCTCAATCCAATTGAGCACCTGCGGAGCAGATTGGAAAAAAGTTAAGAGAGTGCCATTCTTCTAACAAAAACGGAGGTCATTAGAGAGGAATGGTCGAAAATTGACCAATAAGTGACAGAAATTTTGGTTAAATCAGTGCCACAGAGTTTAAGAGAAATCATCCATCGGGAGAGGAATTGCAATTGTATAATAGTTTTATATTATTTGTATATTTTTCATTTATTTTTATGTTTTGTCGAATACTTTTTTTGTTTTTTTTTAATTATCTTTGAATGAAATAATTGTGATTTTGTTAATTTATTATACTATAATGTGTGTATTACATTATATGCTACATTTAATGGAAAGCGTGTTGGATTTCTAATCCAAAGGTAATGGACTCGAATCTCACCTGGAAAGGTTGATTTTCTGTGAGAATGTGATTTCTTTTTTTACTATACTATTTTATTAGAATAATTAAATCTAATTAATAAATATATAATAAAAAATAGCCCAAAACCATATACAGAAAGGAAAATGGAAAACTGCAAGGAAAATCACTTTGTATTTTATTACTTAACATTCAATTCTGGTATACGTATATATATATTTATACTAATTGTATAACTATTTAATAAAAAGTAACTAAAATACAAATTTTCTTTGTTGACCTAAGTAGGAATCGACTAAATTTTTTTTTCTATAATTTTTGTTATATCTGACTAGCCCAAGGAAATCACTAGTAATTACTAAACTTGTATAGAAATTAGTATTGATAAATTAATAATCAAATATTTTTCGCCTTACTGATACATTTATTAGCATCTTATATCAGTGTAAATATGTATTTTTCTTTCTTATTACGCCAAAATGTATTTTGCTTTGCTTCCTTTCTGTATATTGATAATTATTTTAAATCTTTCATTTCTGATTTTTCGATATGCTCTTGCCCTGCATTTAGGTTTATAGCCCCCCCTAGGGGGACCTTTCCCACAGTCTGAGAAACTCTGCAGTACACAAAGCGTTCTTTTTTCATTCAGGAGATCTCACTTTTTGAGCTTCCCAAGGCTTTGAGAATTACATGAGTCGAAATTGAAACTTGGATAATAATATGATTTTTGTTAGTAGATACCATGATAGTGTGTTCAGAATAGTTGGAAGATGCAGTATCGTATCATTTTATTTTGTAATGCTCCACAAAGCAGTTTTTCAGGTATCCGACTACGTTCGGAACCGTGATTTTGCAAAAGCGTGTAAATGGATAATATTTATGAAATTTAGTGTCACTTAGATTAGAATACATGTATAAAATGGTTTTAAGGACATTATATATATGACAAAAAAAAATTATTTAAATACACTATTTTGGCAAAAAATTAACTTAGAATAACCTTTTTATTCCAAATGTTCTCCTTTTGTAAAAAAATCTTCTATTGTATTAATATTTTGCCTGTATTCAGCTCAAACGTCTGTACAGAGGCTCAACTAGAATTTTTGAAGTGCATAACTCGGAAGTCGGTTTATCCATGTTTTACGCAAACAGAAGGGAGAAATTTTAAGAAAATACGCCGATAATTATTTTAAATGGTCGTAACTCTGAAAATAATTTGAATTTTACAAAAATCATAGTTGAGCCTATGTACAGAAGTTTAAGCTATATACAGGCAAAATATTAATACAATAGAAGCCTTTTTTACAAAGCCTTTTTTACTTTTTTTATACATGTATTCTAATCTTAGTTACACTAAATATCATGAAAATTATACATTTATGCGCTTTTTAAAATCATGGTTCCGAACGTAGTCGGATACCTTAAGGAGATAACGGTGGGATTAAAAGGATATTTCCCGCTAGACGGGCAGACTAAAAAGAACGATAATCACTCGCTGTATTTGAGAGCTAAAGGACATAATGAATAAAATATAACCCCTTCATGGAAACTTTAAATGTTGAATTTTATTACATTTACATCCTCCACAAGAATGCTTTCCTTGTGGGCCCTTCCAGAAGCCACCCATATATATTTTATAGGACTGATGTCTGTCTATGTAGGGGCCAAATTTTTCATTGGAATTGTCCAGAGCATTCTTAATATCATTTTGACCAGGTAAAAAGGCCCATTATCTCATCGGAAAATTACATTGTTGATAAGTATTTTAAGTCTAAACAAGTAATATATAAAAAAAAAATATTTAAATCAATTCCCTACTTAGATCAACAAAGAAAATTTTTATTTCAGCTAATTTTTATTAAATAGTTAAAATTAATATAAATATGTATATACACATATGACATAATCCCAATATTAAGTGGTAATTAATTTTTATTCATTATCATTAAAGTATAGTATTGTCATTCAAAACAATCGTTTATATAAAACTTCAGTTCAACTGAATGCTTTAAAACGTGAAAAAAAACATTTTCAAGTTTTCACACCAGTCGCCAAAAAATGATGCCAACATGGCTGTATTTGCAATTCTTTAAATAATTAGTTTTAATCAATTAAATTTTATTAATTATAATTAAATTATTGTATTGTCGGTTCTAATTTGATATCGGGGGTAAGTAGCGCCAAGCTGTTGTTTATGTTCGCCATGATGGGCGATAATATTACAATATGGTTACCTTAATATTTTTATCGTCTGTCGATGTGGTTGCCATGGGGATAACGTATATTAGAAATAACTTATTCGTTTTTTCCGCTGCAACCCTTTAATTTCAGACGATATCTTTAAAAATTTAACCATTTTCAGTTTAATTTTTCTATTCTTTGCGTCTTCTGTTTAATTATGGGCTATTTTCGAATATGGATATTTCTAAAATGAGAGAGCACTAGAATATTTTTTCTTAAAAGAATAAGTGCTGTGCTTTTAATTATCGCTATAAATAATTTATTTTCGTTTTAAAAATGTTTTTTTTTACGTTCTTTGTTTTATGAAATTCGTTGAAGGAACTTGCAGTGCAAGTTTCATATTGCAAGCTTTCACTACTTTGTAATTGATATTCTAAATTAATTTCAACATACATTATGTAATTATTTTATTCATAATGAAAAAAAAATGCAATTATTACTATGTGTAATCATCCTATATATATTCGTTATTTATAATTGTTTCTTTTAGTGTTTATTTATAAATATTATTACATATTTTGTTATTTATTTATAATTAATGTTGTTATTTATTTATAATAATTATTTAATTATAATTATCTTATTTATAATTATTATCTTATTTATTTATAACTATTTCTATTGTTTATTTATAGCTATTCTTATGTTTATTTATAACTATGTATTACGAGTTCTCTTATGCATTAATTTTTATTTTTTTACATTTCGACGATTATTCATTTTAATAATTACTATTTAATTATATTATATGATTATTATTTCTAATAACCGTTATAAAATCGTACTATATGAATATTATATATAATTAAGATAAAATAATACTATAAGATTATTATATGCTGCTTATATAATATATTATTAGTTCATGCTACTTTTTATTACATAATATTATTATTCATTATTTATTGATTGATCTAGGCTATTCTCAATCGCTTCCTATATCCTTTATTTGAAATACATTTCAAAACATTTCTTTTAAATTATTGCGTATCATTAAATAACCGCTAGGCCGCCATATTGGATTTCATTCCAGCAACAAGAAGCGCTGCTTGGCGTGATCCTTATCACGCCATTTATAAGTATATTATATTAATGTAAATGTGTATTTTACTTTTTTATTATGTTAGAATGCATTTTGTTTTGTTTCCTTTCAGTAAATTTGCAATTTTTCAACTCTCGTGCTCCTTGTAAGGTTATCTCGCCCCCCGCAAGGTGCGCGTCCCAAAGTTTGAGAAACGCTGCGTTAAGCAGAGCCAATCACAGGTTCTGTGTTATGCTTGTTTGGAGTGATGCTGGAAATTCTACAATATTCCTGGTACAATTTTGTAATTGTTGATCAAAGAGCACTATTTTTTCAAATAATTTCCCAAATTAAATCCCCCATGCTTTTAGCCTATTCAGCATTCAAGATTCAAAGTATAATCTTCACTTCACCATTTCGCTGTCTTTATCACATGACGAATAAAAATGTCAACATTCTTTTAAAACAGTAAATGTTCGAGAGTAACAGTTCGAGAAAAACATAGTATTAAAATTTATAGAAAAATATGTAGCACTTGAGTTTAATATTAAGTTTTTGCAAATGTTTATACATGCATACATATATACAATCAGGGATATAAAAAATAGCCGCACCAAGAAGGAAAAGTCAAAAAGAAACGAAATTTCACATACGTAATGACTACTTTAATAAAACTAAATGGTTAGAAAATTAAAGAAAAGATAATTTATTTCCAAGAAAAATGCAAAAGAACGGAGGATTAAATACCCTGTTGAACCCCCTCTAGCGCAAATGCAAGATTCGATACGATAGGGGATTGAGGCATACAAGTTCTGTATGATGTTTTGAGACATTTCGTTCCATATTTGCTGTAACCTTGCATCTAGTTCGGTCAAACTCGTGGAATGCCCAACTTGCCGTCCCAAATAATCCCGGATATGCTCGATTGGAGACAAATTTGGGAATCAGGCACGCCAAGAAAGGGTAGTAACAGTGCGGAGACAGTCTTGTGACACCTTTGCCGTGTGAGGCCGAGCATTGTCTTGTTGAAAAATGGCTCCTGGAGCCGTTGAATTAGTGGAAACACATGGGGTTGTACGATGTTATGGACATACCACTGGGCTGTCATGGTGCCACAGATCAATACTAGGGGTAACCCTGCATTTTCGGCAATGGCACTCCATATCATCACACCAGCTGTGGGAGGGCCGTATCGCTGTAAGGCAAGGGCAGGATTGAGGCGTTAACCACGGGGTCTCCACACACGAATACGATTGTCATCACTGCTGAGATTGAACCTGGATTCGTCACTAAAGACGACCTGGATCCATTCCACTGCAGTCCAGTTTCTTCGTGTGCGCCACCACTCCAAACGGAGTCTTCGATGGATGGGCATCAAGTTCAGCACAAGTAATGGGCACCGCGATCCCAAATGTCTTCAGCCAGGCGCCTTTGTATGGTTCGAGAAGACACAGAGACCTCTAGTGAAGGTGCTACCTGTGCCTGTATGGTGTCCGATGAAACAGTTGGCTGTACGCGTGCATGTCTTAGGATGTGGTGGTCTTCTCGACGATTGGTCTGTTGAGGGTGTTCAGAGTCTGGTCTTCGTGGAAATGACATCTCTCGGATCCTCTTATCCTAACACCTTTTCACAACACAATCAGAGTGGCCTAATTGACGAGAAACTCGCCTAGCTGACCACCAACTTTTATCATGCCGATGATTCTCCCCCTCTCAAACAGCGACAGCTGCTCATATTGTCTTCGAAAACGGCGTAATGGCATGTCTTCTTCAGCTCTTGCTTTGTAACCGATTCAGCACACTCAAACATACTTTGTTACCTGTTTTATACTCGACGGAGAACGGCGTTAAACGCCCTCCACCGGCTATACGTAACGCGCAATCACGCTGTATTTCTAATCATTTGCATATCTCCCCAACAACCTTCATGCCAAGTTTCGTTACGATCGCGCAGTTATTTCTTGGTGCGCTGATTTTTTTGTCCACGAGTGTACATATATGTATGCGGCAATTTAGTATACAATTATATGTGTATGCTATTTTTATTTTACAATTCATTTATTTTTATAATTCAATAAATTTGTTTAAAAAAGATTAAGCATTTTATATAATAATAAAATAATTAAATATATATAATATACGTATTATTTTATTATACTAAATATTAAATAATATAATAAACAATAAAAATAATACATTTTAAATATTATTTTATTTGTAATATATTGTATTTCATATTATAAACTATTTGTCATTCATTTTTATATAAAATACTCTTTATATTTATTATAATATATTTTTATAATAAATGTTACTTATTATTAGTATTAAAAATATTTTATTTATAAAATATAATATAAATATTTAAATAAAAACAGTAAAACTATTTTTTTATTTAAAACATAAAAAAATTATATAAATAAAATACATATACTATATTTTTAAAATTATGTCATTTAAATAAGAACAAGTTACCAGTGTTGAAAAAAAATTACAATCGCTATATATAGACTTTTTTTAACCGAAAAAATATTTTAAACAAAATGCAAGTGTACGAACATTTTTAAATGCCACTGTAGAAAGTAAGTCAAATGTGTCACAGACAGATAAACAACGTAACAAGAGATTATCTTCCAAAGGTTTTGCACATTTTATTTTTATACGATAAAACATTGCTTATAACCTGGGAAAATGTATAGTGAAAGTTCTAATTTAATAATATAAGCGTAACAAAGTGAGCAATAAAATGAATTATAATATATAGTTCTTGATAAATAAAAATTTTGTATTGTGCCATATTTGATTGTCTCATCTATGGGTGTGTGTGTGAAAACTTTTTCACAGAAATTTCTAACTGACATACTAATCCAATAATGTTAAATCTGAAAAAGGTGTTCCACTACGTAACATATTTCTTATGCATTCATTACACTTTCTTTCATCTTGGTGGGGAAGAATATAGTAATAAGGTGAAGCTATGGCTTTTCAGAACCGATATTTGATTAAAACACATGCCAATCTCGCGTTCTAGGATTGTTTTGAAGACATTGATCGGCGTCTTGTCCCATTTCTGTTCAATTACATAAAGAGAAAAATCATTATATTCGCAAAAGAAGAATATCTTATTTGATCATAAACGCGTCTCCATATGGTTTCATGCCTTAAAAGAAAGGAGTCAGCATAAAATTGTTCAAATATATTGGACTCAATATCAGTTATTATTCCTTTATAATATGGATAAAAATTCCAATCGGGAAAAGAAGGGTCGCTAGACCATTATCTGCTACTAAAAACCTATCTTTAGGTATTGCTTCAACATTATCCCCTGCATCTACTTTTAAATATCGACCATTTCTTATCCGAGGATGACCGTCATTATCTATGACTATCATGTCCCAGTGACGGAAGGGTTCGTAATTATGTACCAAAACGTGAGATTTCACAACTTGGAAGAATGCGTGGGAGTAGCACATGCGGAATATTGGGAGACTTCTGTTCTGTACCCAAAATTCTTGATGAAACCTTCCCTCCAAATACTGAAATTCTTCACTGCTCGATACTTGAAAAAGTATCAAATTTCGCATTTTCGTGATATAAGACATTTCTACTTGAGAGTTACCGATTTTTGTCAAGTTCAAAACAGCAGGAGCCTGTAAAAATAAAAAAAAATCTGTATATATTCACCTTAACATTTCATGACAATTAATATTAGTTTAATTTTTAGGTAATTATATATTATACTAGACACCAATTTCGCCAAGAAAAAGGGAGAGTTATTTTAACATCGTTCTATAAATCAACACGAAGGCTATTGGCGGTGGAATTCGTAAATTTGAGCATCGGTCAAGTGATGAGTATATAACCTTTATCTTGTATTCACTGTCCTATTTACGACACAACACCAAGAAATGGCTTTTGATAGGATATTAGTTTGATATCATTGGGCATGACGCCAAGCACTGTTTGGCGTGATACAGGAATTACGCCAAATGGCGCTTGTTGTAGCTAGAATCGAATCCAAGATGGCGGCCTGGCGGTATCAATCGTCAGGAAGATAATTTTAAAATCTTTTTTGAAATATATTAAAAAACACTTCAAAAGAAGAATATAGCACAGAGTTTGAGAATAACCAAGATCAATCAATAAATAATAAAACACAATATAATAGAAATGTACTAATAATATTATACAGTATATAACACAATAATCTCTTATAATATAATTTAATATTAATTATATATAATATTCATATAGTATGATTTAATAGTAATAATTATATATAATAATCATATAATTTAATAGTAATTATAAAAAAGAATAAATTCATCGTATTGTAATATAAAAATTATTCATAATACTCATATAACGTAATAATTATAAATAAATAACGTAATAAGTATAAATGAATATTAATATAATAATTACAAATAAAGGAAATAATTATAAATTAATAACATTTGTGATAATATTTATAAATACATTTAATAAAAACCAATTATAAATAACGAATATTATACGATTATTACATATAATAATAATTGCATTTTTATATTATAATATTAATAAATAATTACATAATATATATTAACATTAATAATAAATATCAATTAAAAAGTTGCAATATTCCAAAAACTGCAAAAATTTCAGAGTAAACATATTGTAATATTATCGCCAAACTAGGGGGACGAACATAAACAACAACTTGGTGCGTGCCCCGTGATATCAAACTAGCTCCTCGATAGATTAAACGTTTATCAGCCCCTTGTACGTGGTGGGGTCTGAATGCCACCAGGACTCGAACCTGTGACTCTCCGACCACGAGTTCATGACCAAAATCACACAAGGCTACCACCCAGACCATAAAAATTTCTTCAAAGACCAACACATCAATATTATTAACTTGCCTCCAAAAGTCTACGTACATGCGATCATTTTTCATATTCATGCAAATATCGCTAATTAAATGAAGTAATTCTGAATGAAAACTATTTTTTTATTGATTCCTCTAACGTCGTGAATTCAAATAGTATATATAAGCAGCATCACCTGAATATTACATAAAATAATACAAATATTTATAACTTCAGAACGACAGAAATCGTGTGCGTCAAAAGTCTGATTACACTGGAAAAAACCTTTACAATAATGGATTTAACTAAAAGTTAATGCTTTTTAAGCTCTATTCCGTTCTTTCTATAACTGTCTCAACATATTTGGCAAGTATTTAACTAGCTTAGTTGCTTCTTTGTGGATATTTTGTTCCATTTTTCTACTCTGACATATTTGAGCATTTCCTTGGATGTTATTACGTTCTCCACATTATTTACTCTGGTAAATCCCACAAATGCTGTATTGTGCTGAAGTCTGGGGACAAGGTTAACTTTTGGAATTGGTTTGGGACATGTCAGAACAGCCATGGGATTCACAATGACTTCACAATATCAGCCATTTGCTTGGTACTTTTGTGCAGCTGAAAATAAAAATCATTGCTCACCGCAAGTGTCTCGGCATATTCCCTGATATTTTACTTCAACAAGTTCAACTTACCAATATTGTACGTTGTTGATTCAATAAATTCTAGATTACCAGCCAAAAGGCTTCAATACATCCGTAAACATTATGCCTCCTCATCCATGTTTGATAGTCGAAAAAGGGTTCTCTTTCTTAAGATCCGTCCAGGAATTTTTGTAGGCATATTTTTGTGCATTTTGATGTAAAATTGCTTTCAATTGAATATATTACATTTTTCTAAAAATATGTGTCCCATTTAGGTGTTTTTTGGCAAAGGTCATTCTTAGCTCTGTTCATTCGAAAGATGAATGACTTCTTGAGTGCTACTTGGATATAAGAGTCATTCCTTTTCAGTTTTCTTCGAATTGTAATTAAAGTCACACTTTTTTGCAGTATCTCAGCAACACTTTTAGCTATTTGTGACGCTTATATTCTGGATTTATTTTTATAGAATGTATTACAAAGCAAGATTCTCGAGGTGACACTGCAGACGGGTGGCCGGATCTTGGCTTGGACGTTAAAATTTTATTTGATTTGTAGTTTATGAATACTTTTTGAATCAATGAATGTCTGTGTCTACTCTATTAACAATTTAAACAATTGCTTTAAAAGTTTCCCCTTTTCTGAAGATCTATGATGATTTTTCTTTCAATAATATATCGTTCTCTTAGTCTAAGAGCTAGCAACGTTTTCGAGAAAGAATTTTAGAAAACCTGATTCTTTAACATATAGTTCTCTATGCCCTTACAAACAGCGTGCAGGCTATCTGGCTGCCATTAAATGTTGCTTTTATTAATGCGCATCATACCTTTACAGGTAAATATATTGATTTTTAAATAATTTTAGGAAGAAATTTTCTTTTCACTAAATTTAAAACGTTATTAACAACATGAAATTATTGATGCCAGACATTTTTGTTATTGTAAATAATGTGCCAGAAGCTATTGTGTATTAAAAAAACAATTTTAAACCATTTTAGAATGTCTAATTTTAATATTTTATTTATACATAAATAAGTACAAATCTAATTTTCCAGACATTAATTCGGCTGTTTAATCAATAACCAGACCGATTTATTGTAATAAAAATAGTGCGTATATAAAATAGATTAGCTAGTCGATCACTGGCTGCGTGAAAAGACAGCGATAATTTCGGCAGCCCATGTGTTCAGGATGGTGTCAGTCGCAAGTCGTTTCGTTTACGTTTGTCGTTGTTTTTCTTCGTTTTGAGTAAAATCTTAATATTATAATGGCTAATAAAATGAAATGTGTTTTTTGCAATGACAAACATGAAAAAATAATAACTTTTGTAGAAGAAAATTGAAAAATATAAAGAACTTTTAAGTGTACGTTTTAATTTTAACTTAAAATATTACAAAATTAAGTTACCGGAGGAAATTAATACAGACGTTATAGTTTTTTTACAGCCTTAATGGCTATAGTTAGTGGGATTTCCACTAACGCCGATACCAACATCGATGTGTTATGCAGATGGTAGTATTTGTAAAACAGTTCAAGCATAATTAATTAAAGTTTTCGAGAAAAAAGTTAGCAAGGTCAATAAGCAATCCTTATTTTTCTATATTAGCATTTTAGACGGTTTCTTTATGTTACACTTCATGAAAGAAGTACTGCAAACTTTCCATGACATATCAAAATTCTTAAAAATGATTTTGTTTAAATTCCGTTAGCTTGTGTTTAATCGGTATTTCAAACACTTCCATAGAAAGATTCTAGCATTTGACGCAAGATACTTATTTTCTAAACCATGATAACCTTAATAATAATTTTTTTATGCAAATGACTATAGCCTGTACCAACTAAGGCTGATTGATTGAATTGATATTAACGTGATGTCAGTACTTGAGGCTGCGATAGATCACGTAATTTTGAACACATAGGTAAGAACATGACGAACCTTGAGCAATGGATTTTACCTATTTCTAAATCATACCAATAAAGGGAGATTTTGTTCATGTACTCAATGCAGATTTATACTGCATCGACTCTTAAGGGATCTTTAGTGGTACTGTGCTGAACTCTTAACAAGAATCCTTTCGAAACTATACACTTTACATTATATAAGAATTACACAGACTTTTCGAGGTAATAGCATGGAGACATAAAAAGTGAAAAATTTTTCGAATACTTTATGGTGACGTATTTCTCTAATGCTACCTACTTTGCACTGTCTTCTATGATTACCATGGTATGCTACCATGAAATTACTCAGGCTATTAAATAAACAACCGAAAATGTATGAATAAATTTCATATTATTTATGTAAATAAACTATTAATTACAGACACCTAAATGTTATAAATTAATAACTTTTTTAAAATGCATGCAAATTTTCCAATATTACATTTAAATTCTTTTTAAATATAGTTCTTATAATTTGATGAAAACAGGGATTTCTTCCCAAATTTTTAAAATTATTTTACTGTATATATTACATTAATAAACGCAACGTTTACCGGAACCAGATAGCCCGCACGCTATTTGTAAGGACATGAGAAAGATAATTAAAGAATCGCTTTTCTAAAATTTTATTTTCTAACGTTGCTAAGTTCATACTATCTATTCTATTGCCTGTCATGGAACCAAAAAGCTTTAATCTCAAATTCTAATAAATCTAAAAGTAGCTTATAATTATTAAACACACGATTTAAAGTGAATTTTTTACAATAAAAAAAGGGTTTTAAAGCTCTATTTTGTACGTGTACGCAGACTTTTTGTTGGATGATGGTGATATTTGGTCATTTTTTTCCGTTAAGGTGTATTTTAATGCTGTTGTTTGAATAAGGAAATTCTGAAGAATTTCTGACGAAAGTATATTGATTTTCTAAAGCGAGATTTTAATAGTAATTATAGCATAAAGACGTAAGCCTGTACGCAGACTATAGGCTGATTGATTGGTATTAACGTCGCACTGTTCAGCTACTAGAGGGCTTTTGGCGATAGACCACGTAATTTTGAACCATGGTCAAGAGACGTGGACGACACCTGAGCTGGAACCACTCTCTCCTAACTCCCACACCACACTAACGGGAGGATATTTCAGCTCTCGACAGATTTAACGTGCATCGACTCCGTACACGGGATGTCTTTAGTGGTACTGTGCTCGAACTCGTGACAAGGTAAGTCCCGATCCGAAACCTATGCCACTCGGCTACCGCGGCCACCGCAGACTTTCGGAGGCAAGTATATGTTGCAACATGCGCGAAAACTTTTTCCTTTATTGGCTGCATTATTCTCGCATTATTTGGCGACGTCTTTTGATTTGATTATTTTGATACTCGGTAATGTATAAGTAAACAACCAAAATGTATAAGTAAACATATTTTATTATAACTATATAAGAACCTGAAATTTACTTAAGAAAACGTTTAAATGCATAAAAGCCTATATATACATTTATAATTTTTTTTAAAATGAGTCTATAATTTGATTCAAAAACCAGGATCTATTTTGGAATCCGATTGTTGGATGTGCATCTTGACATGGCGGTAATTTTATAGGATTTTGGATAAAATCTGACAGCTGCTGCACTCAAGATGCCTGCTTAAAATTTAGAACATAAAACGTGGTTTTTCCATTGGCGATATTTGGCGAAACTTTTTGGCCCGAAAACATCAGGAGAATTTATATACTATGAGTTTTCTCTCGCAATAGTTTTCAAAATTAAATGTGAGATTACCTTAAAAGCGTTGATCCGACTAGAGTTGTTCTGAAAACACTGCTGTGAGATTTGGAATAATTCATCAAAATGTTAACTTTAAATTTTATATTTAAAAGATTTTAAATTACCGACACTTTTATCGAGGTAATTTGTTGGATATTAAACTATTTACAAGAAAGAATAGAGGATAATATGAACTTACAAATAATAATCTTTGTTCGTTTAATTTTGAAAATCCTTGTTGTAAGCAACAAAACGCAAAAATGAATTATCCGTTTTAAATATATGATGAAATTTTGAATGAATTAAAAAGTACTCCACTCATAATATGCGATAAGATGACATTTGGAGGTAACTGGATTTAAATTTAGTTATAAAATCTTTCCCTTTAATAAAGAAATAAAATATAAAATGAATAGAAAGGAATATTATTACCCGGGATAGATTTTTTCAACAGTTCTCCCCATCAATGTAAAAGATAAAATAAAAAGTTTTATCTCATTCTTGAAATTATTTTTTCTGAATGTTGGTTCAAAGATGCTTGGAAAAAATTAATGAACTTATTGTTGTCATTTTTCTGAACTGTATTTAATTTTTTTTAATCAGAGGTCAGTACTTGCATACTTTTAGAGATAAAACATGGACGTGGTAGAACAGTGGATAAGGTAAGGGACTTGTGGAGATCTTGTGTCATCTGTTCGAGTATTGTACCACTTAAGAACGAATGAATAGGGTAGCGATGCACATTTTTAAGTTGCATTAGTGTAGTGAATACGGTAAACAATTTGTAATCGGAGTATTGAGGGCTTCAATCTTACCTTCGATGAAAACTCACCTTTGAAAAAAGAGGGTTGATTAACTCTAAAACTGCCAGTTCGGAAATTCTAAATCCTGTTGGCGTTAAGTGGTAGTTTGTGTCGTCAAGTGTCGACCTCGTCGTGGTTGAAAATTAAGAATTCCATCTATAATAACCCTCGTATTACTTTGGCGTATGACATTAATATAATTCTCACTCTCCAAGATAATATTAAAGGACATGTGGGTGGACAGCAGATGGAATCTTAATAATATAAAGAAATTGCTGGCATCGTTGTACATCTTTCAATCATGCTCCATATTTTAGCATTGCAAAAAATTAAAATAGATATCCAAATTAGACAATACTGCCACTAAATGTATAGTTCTAATGCTCATACTGTACTTTGAATAAATGCTTCATAATAATAATAATCGAAGAATTCTATTTTATGTTTTGTGTTTTAAAACAATACAATAGCATGTTTTTATATGCAACAAAACGTAAAACCATTTGAATCTTTTTAGACGATTGCAGATAATCAAACATTGGTAAGTGATTTTGAAATGAATGATTTTATCTGTCGAAGCTATAAAATGTCAATAATTATATCTTGGGGTAAATCATCTTAATAAGTTGCACTACAATGGATCTAATAACTATTGTTCTTTTTGCATAGAGTGACAATGAATGTCTCACAAATACACACATCCAAAATCAAGGTCACAAACATGTTTTTTGACAATTTTAAATTGCCTCCAGTAAAAATGATAAACACTGCACCTTTTGCGTTTTTTAGGAATTTATAGCACCATATCACACTCCAGCATAGAAAAAGTTCTTCAGCGTCAATTTTTAAGAACTACTGGACGGACACCGTCAATCCTACGGGAATTTTACCTACAGTTTTATTTGTATTGCATTAAAACAAATAAATCTGTTTGCAGTGAGAAAGACTTCTCAAATCGCTTAAAGAATTTTTGAGATGTTGACATGCTTAAAGTTGTCCAGTATCAAGCGGAATTGATGTGATTACAAGGGGCACTGAAATTTTCTCCCGGCAGTGTAATTAATTCCAAACAAGTGGTACACAGTCACCAGGAAGGGTTCGGCAAAGGCCGGCGCACAGCAACGATATTTGCGCAAGATCACTATTTGTCACTAAGCGCAATACGACATAGACCGACAATGGCTTTTCATCTTAGTTCTTGACCTTGTCGTAGTGTCTGGAAGAAGTAAACTATCTATAGACGTCTTACAGAGACTGGCTTTTAAGCCCGGTGTTCATTCTTGTTAGTCCCTTTAAATGCATCCAACAGGAAAGGCCCCGGATATTTAGGAGAGGAAAACAGCAAATGACACATAAGAATTAAGCCGTGTTCTTTTCAATGATGAGATGAGATTCACCAAACAAAGTAATTCTCGTCTAGTCTTCATCTGGAGAAAAAGTGGAAAATTGGTGAGAAAGCATTTGGTGAGAAAGGAATCCTTGTGGGGCGTCATAAAGTTGAGTAGTCGTACACTGTTGTATGGCTTCGATGACAACTTACGACGTTAGAGAGCAGAGGTTCTTGAAGCCTATTTGAGGTTGCTCTGCGTGCTATGGACATGGTCGACATTTATATGGACAATAATGCGCGTTCTCAGAGTTCTCACATAATGGTCGATGAATTTCATCAAAAGGATATTCACCATATATGGTTTATATATAAACCTCCAGGTTTCCATACCTCAATTCTATTGAAAATTTTAGGTACGGTCTAGAAAGAGCCATTTCTCAGCGTAACTTCCTCACAGGACACTCCATCCCCAGAAGTGTATAGTCGTGTTTTCGAAAGAATAAGATTTATTCCCTCAAATATTTATTGACACTCTTATAGACAGTATGAGAGCTAGTTGCGAGTCGTGTACACTACTGCGAAGAGGTCACACTGCATATTAAGCAGATTTTTCCAGAGTTAAATGCTTTATCTCAGAATCTAAATTTCACACTTTAAGATATAACCTGCATCTTAGTTTAAAATTAAATCTTGTTCAATTTGTTATGTTGCTACCTGAATTGGCACTCTCCTCCTTTAGTTTGTGGGAGGATGTTTGAGCCACGTCTGATAAACTTGCATCAACCCCTCTATACAAGGTACTTCAGTAACACTAGGCCCAAACTCTTGGCACGTCAGTCGTGAATCTATTTCCTTGGGCATTAAGCTCTACACTGAGAACAAAAGATCATTGGAACTTAATTATTGTAAAGCGTTTATTTAAAGGAGTCGTAGTAGATTTAGGAAAATTTCTTTAATTCATTTTTATAAATTTTTTGATTGCTTCCTATGCATATACTTTACGTAAAATAGTTTTGCGGCTCAAAGAACTCCAAAACAATCTTCATTTAATTTTATAACGAAAAATTAAAAAAAAATCAGGAAAAAATTTTAAAATCTTACTTTTTCTACAATATGAGATTCGATTCACTAGTACGTCAAACTACGCGTAGCAAAAAATAGTATAGGTTTTGTGATGAGTCGATTTTCTTAAGGCTATACAGTGGACCGTAAAAAACAAATTAATTTGTTACATATATTCTCCAAATTTTGTCTGCTTGTGTTAACATTGTAACTAAAACCATGTAAAACAGTTTGTGAGGGAAAAAAACGAGTAGTGTTTAAAAAATGTAAAATTAAAATATAAACTTTTTTAATGAGAATTTCAAAACATTCCATGTGTTTCAATTACTTTTTTAATCTTCAAATTTCTTTCAAATTAAATTTTTTTAAGCAATTTCTAACAAATTAAATGCAATATTTGCAATGTTTTATATGCTATTTTAAAAATATGGTGAAAAACATTTTTTTGTATGAAATTTTCAAGAATTTTTGTTGTAACGCTCATGATTCCCAACAATCAAAAATTCCAAATTAATTATTCCTGATGCCGATTTACACCCCCAGACAAGAACACCTTCACCTCCATATGCCTCATTGTTCCAACTAAATTCTTGGGAATCCCTCTTCCCCCCAATCCAAACAGTTATACGGCGGTCAGAAACAAAAATGGTTGAATTTGCTATTATCCCGACAAATTACTTGCTGTCAATGTTGAATTTCCTAAAACGTTATCCCAAGAATTTAGTTGGAACTGTTTGGAGATGGAGTTTTAGTTTGAATGTTTTCCTGATAGGGTATAAATGGGCTTCAGGATTAGGTAATTTGGAATTGTGAATCATGATTTTTTTTTTTTTAAATTTTAAAAGTACAATTTGAAATTATCCATCCATAGTTTATAAGAGCAGACTACTTCATCTTAACAAGATAATGACAAAACCACACTGCTCTCAACGTACGTCTGTGGTATCTATATAAATGACCACAAATTCTGTGTGAAAGCCCCCTTACCCTCTCATAGGGCTCACCTTCTTTAGGGGGGTACGGGTGTCACACAACCCGGGGTCCCCTTTTTTTAGGATCTTTTCCTTTTCCCAAGGGGTTTATTTTTGGGTGAACACGGGTGTCACCCCCCCAAAAACCCCAGTGATATTTTTATTTTCAACCCTCCATCTTGTCATCCAATTTCTTTTTTTTCCCCGTCCAAAACCAGAGCCCCGGGGGAATTTTTTGGGCAGTATAGAAAACTGCTTTTGCGCCATAAAACAAAACCCCAATTCAAACTCAACTGAAAGCACCTCCTAAATCACTTGATTTTTAAAATGTAGTAAAACTTATTTGGCGAGAGTCTGACGTAATTAAACATGATATATCAAAACAAATTAAAAATAACAATCCTAAAAGAATGGTGGAATATTGATGAAGGAATTACATATAAACTGATAAAATCCATAGTAACACGTTTAAAATTTGCTGTTTACAAATAAGCTTTAATACCCTACCAAGAAGTAAATTAAAAAAATACAATAATGAAAGATATGTTAAGATTTTTTGTAAGTGTACAAAGACTTTTACAAGGTGGATTTTCAGTAGTTTTTTGATTATTAAATTTTAAGTATAATAGATATAGAACGTTTAAAAATTTTATAATAATTCTCATAAGAAGAAATTATCAAAAATTGCAATTCCGATATAGAAAATTTTATTAGTCGAAAACATTAAATTATACAAAAAATTGCAAGTATACAAAATCTAGAGTTCCACTGTAGGAAACGAGGTCAAATGTGTAAAAAAAGAAAAAAAAAACCTAACAAGATATTATGCAAAAGTTTTGTCACATATATATATTTTTTTAAACAATAAAGCATTAATTAGTATAAAAGTAAAAATTCTGTTTTAATCATAAAGTCATAAAGTGAAGAAAAAAAAAATATATTCTTAGTTTTTATAAACGTAAATTTCTGTGATTGTGCTATACTTGAATTTCACAACTATAAAATATTTTCACAGAAATTTCTAACTGACATTTTATTTCAAATACTACGAAATCTGAAAGATTCATTGCATTATGTAACACATATCTTATATATTCAGCGCACTTTTTTTCATCATGATAGGGAAGAATATAATAATAAGGCGAAGCTATGGTTTTCAGAACCGATATTTGATTAAAACAACTGCCAATCTCTCGTTGCAGGATTGTTTTGAAGACATTGATGGGTGTTTTGTCAAGTTTTTGTTCAATTACATAAAGAGAAAAATCATTATATTCGCAAAAGAAGAATGTCCTATTTGCATCATAAACGCGTCTCCATGTGGTTTCATGTCTCAAAAAAGGATTCAGCATAAAATTGTTCAAAATATTGGGCTGGTATTTTCCCCTTATTACCCTTTATAATAAGGATAAAAAATTTCCCAAAAGGGAAATTTGGGGAAAGGGGCCGGGAGAACCCTTATTGCTACTAAAAAACCCATCTTTAGGGAAAAGCTTGATATTTTTACTCGGTTCTGTCATCAATACGTAACCATTTTCTGTTTTTGGATGACCGTCATTATCTATTTTAAAATGTCCCAGTGACGGAAGGGTTTGTAAAATTTTTTACTAAAAAAGGGGATTTCCAAAATTGGGAAAAAAGCGTGAGAGTAGCAAATGCGGAATAGTGGGAGAATTTCGGGATCACAAATTCTTTATAAAATTTTTATCCCAAATATTGAAATTCTTCACTGTTCGGGTTGTTGAAAAAAATTTCAAATTAAAGCATTTTCGTGATATAAGACATTTCATCTTGACTATTACTAATTTTTGACATATTCAAATTAGTAGAAATCTGTAAATATAAAAAAAAAATTTAGAATTGGCGACATTTAATTTTTATGCCAATGTTTAGGTAATTATTTATTTTATTACTGACAAATTTTGCGAATTTAAAGTGGCACATATTTTAACGTGGCATTATAAATCACAACGAATGCTATTAGTGACGGAAATCTTATTTTGAGCCTCGTTCAAGTAACGAGGAAAAACCTTGAGCCACAGCACCACGTGTCCACTTACCACACGACACTTATGGGAGGATGCTCAGCTTTGACAGGTTAAACGTTTACTACATGAGCGTGTCTACATGACGAGTCTTCTTAGGGGACAAAAAACCCCAAACCCCCTACAAACCCCCACACGGTCCATTACTGGCCACCAGTCTACCTGGGGTAAAACCAATTTCGTCAAACGAAAAGCCAGTACGAATTTAAGAAAATCACCAAATAACGTATCTATCTATCTATATTTTTGATATGATTAACTTCCCCGACGATATAATATGTAAATGCCACATTTTATAATCACTGTATAAAAGCCTGAAGTTTTCTCAAGGGAATGTTTAAATGCAAAGCAGTTTATATAAATTTATAATTTTTTTAAAGAAATGGGTCTCTAGAAATTGATTCTAAAACCAGGATCTGTAATGGAATTAAATATCTTGATCCGAGTTACTCCTCGTAACTTGGCTATAAATTTACAGGATTTGACAGTCAAACTGCCTGCATAGAATTTTGAATAGAAAATATGGTTTTTTTACCTTGACGACATTTAGAGAACATGTTTGGTGCGAAAACCATCATGAGTTTCTACGTTAGAACATTCTAAGCAATAGTTTGAAAAATCTCTGTTGATTGTTTTAAAAGCATTACTCTGACTAGAGCTGTTCTGAAACACCCCTGCGAAATATGCATTAATTAATCAAGATGTTAACCTTAAATGTTATGTTTTAAAGACTTTATATTAACGATGCTTTTATCAAAGAAACTTTTAAGCTAAAAAATCTTTTCACAAAAAGTAATATGTGATAGTCCAAATTGACAATAAATAGTCTTTCTTTGTTCAATTTTGAAAATCCTTGCTTTAAGCAATAAACCGAAAAACTAAATTATTCGTTTTGAATGTTTAATCAAATTTTAAGTTATTTAAAAAGCCCAGTACTCATACTATGAGATAACATATTTGAATGTGCCTTGATTAAAATTTAGTTGTGAAATCTTCAGCTAAAAAATAATGTATTAAATATAAAATGAATAGATATAAATTCTTATCCGAGTGGGATATATTTCTTCAAAAATCCTTACCATATCGATGCAAAAGATAGAAAAGTTATATATATATATTAATATATGTCTAATCTTAAAGTTATTTATCTTAATATTGTGTTTGTATATGCTTGGAAAAAAATTAAGGAACTCATCGTTGCCATTTTCCTGAACTGTAATTTATATTTTCAAAAAAAATCATAGCTCACTACTGGCATACTATATAAAATGTATCTGCTTAAGTGGTTCTTACCCCTTTGACTACGCAATTATTTGCTCCCAGTACCACCGTTTTCTACATAGGGGCACGTATTTGGTGTATTAAGGTAAACACAAAGGCGCGGATAAGCAAATTTTACTGTAAAATAAGTAAATTCTTCATATACATTACAAGGTCAATTTTTTGCAATCCAAACCCTTCGGAATATTTTTACTGATGCCAGCGTAAAGAAAACAAAATGTGTTTCAAATTTCGTATACATACATCCGGTGCACCTAAAGTATCTGTTATAGAAGACGGATTATACTGTGGAAGTAAGGGTTTAAGAAATACAATACAAATATATTTTCAGACATTCAACACTTTTAAAAGAGTTTTTATAAACGTAGGACTAAAGTAATATGCAAAGGCTATTGACGACGGACTCTGTTATTCTGAACTCTGGCAAAGTGACGAAGACGACTCTTAAGATAAAATCCCCTCTACAAACCACCACACCAAAGCAACGGGAATAATTTTTGTCTCAAACGATTTAACGTGCATCAGCTCCACGATACAGCGAGACTTTCGTGGCACCTGAACTCGTATCCTTTGCAAGCCAGCCTGATTCGGCATAGCCCTTGGGGTACCTCCTACCCTTCGACAGTAAAATGTTTCTTATCTATTAACGCGCGAAGGCTATGGGGATACCAAAAGTAATCAATATTTAAATCAATTATTACCTGAATTGTACAAATAATTTTTCCCAAACATTTGCGTACTTTTTCAAAAATAATATTGTTGCTGTCACCTAGTTGATACGGTCAAGAGCTAATCGATGTGTAGCGGGTAGTGTGAGTTACTGTGCCATTGATGACGCAAGTTAACGTTGACCAGAACATCCGTCTATAAGACAGCGATGATTGGCTTTGGTGTAATTTTTGAGAGATAGGGCTGATTGACATCTTCAGTTGGACTCTATCCCGGGGAGAGGATCACGTGGTGGTACAAGGCGATTTTTTTCAACTCACGATATGTACAATTTTGTTATCTATCAACGTGTATCATAATCTATATATTCCTATAGTTTTTTCGTTTTAGAATTATTATTTTTAGTTATTTTCACATAAATATGAATTTCTAATCAGTTTTTATAAATATACTAGTCACAATTTTTGTGATAAATATATATTAATAAAATGTGCATCATTAAGACTTAAATATTAAAAATTCTACCCAATTTCATAAGCTATAAGGACATTTAAAACAGTCCTTAAAGTAATAAAATTCAAAATGATTTGTGTACCCGTTAGAGTCAGACGGATGTTTCTCAGTTTGGAAAAATTTAATGTTCCGGTCAGAAGGTAAAAGAGAGGTCGATCAAGGTTAATTGTACCGAAACTAAAATTCCTCCAATTTTGGCGTAGAAGGTTAATTTGAAGAGAAGAGTAAGCTCAGGTGCCGACCTCTTTAGCTAAGCGACTATAGAGTCTTAATTACTTGGCATTAAGGCTGTTTTCGGAAAAAGTTCGAGAGCCCTAACTAAACGCGATGCAAATTTTCACACAGAAAAATGACCCAATTTCCATGGAAATTTGCAGTATTATAACTCGTACCTCTGTTAACAATATAGTGTTTTTATTCCATGAATACTTTCTTTTTTCAAATACATGAAGGCAAAGTCCCTTTAACATTATGGTATAAGGTAAAAAATGTGAAACACATTTTATACCAGAAAAAATGAATCAACTCGGTTAAAAATGGGAAGTATGATAAAATATATGCTGCTCTCTAAAGGATAGTGAAGCCAGAATATCATTAATTTTTCATTTCTTTAATATCTGAAAAAATGTTCCGAATTCGGGTCCTATTCTTTAATATTGATCGAGAAGACAGCTTTAAGTGCACGATGAATATGCAGACAACGGTTTTTAGCCTACTCGTAGCCTTTCTGAAGTGTCTGAAAGAATAATTTCCAGACAAACATTTTGCATACGTCTTGTAGCAACTGGTCATTATGCCCAGTGTTCACTTTTGTTTTTCCATTTGACGACTTCCAACGGAAAGGCCGGTTATTGTGGCGTCGAAAACATCAAACAACTCAAGAATAAAGCGAGTGTACTTTAAAGTGATGTCGAGATTCACCAGACTAATTGATTCTTGTCGGGTCTTCACTTAGAGAGAAAGGGAAGGTTGCTTTTTTCCCTCCTAAGCAACATATCTCCAAATTTGGAGGGAAATGAATCCATGTTTAAATTCCACAGGCAGTCTGAAGTAATCCAAAGGAGTGATTATAAGTTCCTATTTTATTTAACATCCTATTTTACTTATTTCTTATAATAATTTAAAATTACTATGTCTTGTTGTGAGTGGCAACAATTTTTGTTTTGTGCACAAAAGAATAATTAAGAAAACTAAAGAACAATGACGATTTTGGTTTATATGTTTCTTTAATTTCTTATTTCAATGTTTACTATTTTAACAGGACTTCATAATTTTGGGTAGTCGAACAACACTGTATTTTTTCAATGATCATACTGACAACGTTATAGTTATGAGGTCTTTGAAGACTATGTGAGCTATATAGCTTGGGTACTATGGACACGGATTATATTTTTTATGGACGATAATGCGTGGTTACCCAGAGCTCACAATATTAATGAATTTCATGAAGAAGATATTTGCCATATGGATTGGCCCTCGAGGTTTCTGGCCCTCATTTTAATGAATATGTTTGCAATGGTCCAAGATGGGGGGTACTCAACCATTTTTTTACTGGGCCACATACGTGAAACAACTGTTTCACGCAGGTCACAACAAGAGGATTAATGTGTGTGAGGGGCGTTATAAAGTGAAAGACATTTAAAATGGGGAAAATTGATCAAAATATTAAAACCCCTAAAGTTGGATTTTATTTAAAACTATATTAAAAACTATCAAATTCACACAACTCAGAAAAATTGGTTTATTGTATAGTTTATTCAGTTCATGGGGTAATTTCGATTTCCCTTCATTGATCCCAAGCCCCTTGTTTGCATTCTACTATCATAAAAACAAAAAGCTGGCATGCACTTTGTAAAAAGAAGAAAAAAATCAACTTATCAAAGTCAACTATTTTATTTCAGATGTTAATTTATCAATTGCAGGAGGGTAGCAGAGTTTTTACTGAATTTCAGACATCTGTACTTTTTATTTGGAGTTCGTTCAGGCTTGCTTTATTATTTTTGTTTAAAATTTATTGAAATGTTTTTTGATTTCACCGAAAAAAAAATCTGAACAAATAACTGAATTTGTCAAAGAGTACATCAGAAACACATTTAAGAAACATTCGAGCAATTTCTGAATAGATCATATGTTTATCCTTAGCTATTTCATATGTTTATCAATATATATATACTTAATGTAACAAATTTTACAAGATTTTTGTGTTACCCCTGCATTTTGTGACATTACCATCGACATAATATTTTGTTGCTGTTGCAAAATATTTTTAACAAAGCCAATTTATCTCGTCTTAAAATTGATCCTAAAAAAAGCCGTTGAAAGATTTGTTTTTAGTGATATAGTAAAGAACAAAATTATATTTTTAAAATACAACATTTTAATGACAAATCAAACAAGTTATTGATCTATGTTTGCTTTTATGTGCGAAATAGTCAAGATCCTATTCGTCTTGAAACAACATAAATTCTTTAAATATTTTTCGCTTGGAAGACATGATTGTTAATTAAAAATTGGTTCCCCTCATAAAATGGTCGATACTCCACTGTCCTTTGTTGTCACTAACAGTTACCAATTACGAAAAGAAAAAAATATCTCGCAATTCACACCAGCATGACATGGATGACAAAACTGATATATTTGATTGCTTGATTCATACAATTCATCGCTGTATTTCTAATGCATCTTTCTTACATAATTGAGTGGCCATGGTAGTCTAGTGGTCAAGGTATCGGATCGTGTTTCGCTTGTCACGAAATCGAGCCCAGTTCAACTAAAGACCCGCCGTGTAGGGGTGCGATGCACGTTAAATCTGTAGAGAGCTCAAACGTCCTCCCGTTGGTGTGGTATGGTACTTAGGATAGGTGGCTGCTAGCTCAGGTGTCGTCCTCGCCACTTGACTGTGGTTCAAAATTACCAGTTCCGTTGCCAAAAGCCCTCGTGTATCTGAACAGTATGACGTTAATATTCACTCACTACTTTCATTCAATTTGTTAGTGCAACGGCCTATGACCGGGCCACACAGAAAGGTTCGGAAACCCACATGCGGTCCTCAGGTGGAGTAGCGCTGGTCTAAGAAGAATCGTTTATAATCGAGGACAGCTCTCGCGACATTCCAGGAGTTAAAAGTCGTTGCAATTGGAAGAATTGGCTTTATTTCCCCAAAAATTTATTGACACCTTCATAGATAGTATTACAGCTCGTTGTGAGGTTTGTATACCGCTGCGAAGAGGTAACACTCCGTATTAAAAGATTCTTCTAGAGTTAATTGTATAATATTGGCACTACGATTTCACATTGTCATGTATCGTAATTCAAAATAAAGATCTTTTCCACATTTTAATGTTGCTATTTGAGCTGGAATCTCCCTCTCCTAGGTTTCATACCACACTAATAGGAGGATGTTTGAGTCATTACTGAATTAACATGCCCCAGTCCTTCTAAAATGCAGGGAGATGTCAGTCACGAGTGCATTATATTGACGAGGAGGCTATCACGGCCACAAGCGATCAACGGAACTTACTTATCGTGAAGCGTTTATTTAGAGGGTCATAAGATTTATGGAAATTTCTTTGGTTTAATATTTTTTTATAAATTTTTCGGTTACTTATTATGTATGTGCATTATTTAATACAGTCTTGTACTCAAAGAATGAACGAAATAACGAAATTTAAAAATTCAGTAAGTGGTTTTAAAATGCTATGTACTCCTCTCGCAGCATGCGATTCGATTTACGTCAAACAATTTATAACAGAAGATGTTATGGGTATCATAAAATGCGTATTTAACAAGGCTTATTGATAATTCCTTGAAAATATATATAAATTCTATAAATTCAACTTTTTAAATAAACTAAGAATTCCTTTGGTTTAAAAGTTCTTTTCAAGTTAAATTATATTACTTCTATTTAAAATATTGATTAGAAAAATAAAGCATTTAGCGCAACTGAAGAAACACTTCTGATTTTTTTCTTTCGTTTTGAGGTAAATCAGCTTAATGTTTGTATTTGAAAATGTGTTGAAAATAAACAGAAACAAATATTATGGCTATTTTCTTTTAATTTAACTTATAGATATCAATTTTTGAGACTAAACATAAATATGTGGAATAGTTAAGGCAAAAATATTTTCTTTGATTTATTTTTTTTACCTATTTTTATCAATTGAATCGTACTGTGTGTCCCTTTAAGTTTATTCAAAATGAGGAATAATTACCTTCTATTGCATGCAATAAAAATCGATATTGAAAACGGACAAAATAAATAAATAAAAGCCAATGTTACAAGAACACACTTTGCAAAGATTTGTCACATATTTTATTTTCAAATGATGAATTTTGCTAACAGTAACATTGAAATATTGAGTGATAATTCTATTTAAAAATTAATATATTGTAATACATTGAAGAATAAAATAATTCCTTAGTTTTTTATACGTAAAATATACGGTAAAGAGATATACTCTATCTTCCCCTCTTTGCAAACTTTTTCACAGCCAATTCTAATTGACATGCGAGTTCAATTGGATTTAAATCTGGAAAATATATATCTCTAAGATAAACATTTCTTACATATTCCTCGTGAATTCTTTCATCTTGATAGGAAGAATATAATAATGAGAAGCTATGGTTTTGAGAACCGATTTTTGATTAAAACAAATACCGATCTCTTGTTCCAGGATTGTTTTGAAGACATTGATGGGCTTCTTGCCTAGTTTCTGTTTAATTACATAAAGAGCGAAATCATTATATTCGCAAAAGAAGGTCAAATTTGCATCATAAATGCGTCTCCATGTTAATTCATGCCTTAAAAGGAAAGAGTCAGCATAAAACTGTTTAAATATATTGGATTGAATACCTGTTATTATTCCTTTGTATTATGGATAAAAATTTCCATTGGGAAAAGAAGGGACGCGAGGCCATTATTTGCTACTAAAAAGGTAAACAGGTATTCCTTCTATATTTTTGTATGCTTTTATCATCATTTTTAAACCATTTTTTGTAAGTTGATGGCCATCATTATCTATGGCTATCATGTCCCAGTGACGGAAGGGCTCGTAATTATGTACTAAAACGTGAGATTTCACAACTTGGAAGAATGCGTGGGAGTAGCATATGCGGAATATTGGGAGACTTCTAGTGTGTACCCAAAAATGGTGATAAAATCTACTTTCCAAATACTGAAATTCTTCACTGCTCGATACTTGAAAAAGTATCAAATTTCACATTTTCGTAATATAAGACATTTCTTTTTGACACTCACTAATTTTTGTCAGATTCAAAAGAGTTGATGGCTGTAAATAGAGAAAAAAACATTGTTATGACTTCACTTTATTGTTTAGGGAAATCTATTTAGTATTATGTAAAAGTGGACCGACTAATTTGTATTGAGTACCCTAAACACCAAACGTCTTTTTGGGGGTTTTGAAATCGTGCAAAATTAGATTTGCCACACAATAGTTTTCAATCCAAGTAGGCGGTCGAGCACTAAGAACTCAATTTTAAAAATGGCTTATTTCTGACGAAAAAGAGGAATTACATTACTTGTACGAGAAGCAAAAGGGATCAATTGAAAACATTTTGAAAATAATGAGTACCAGGATTAAAAGAAATAAAATATGAAAAAATAATAAAAATAGTCCATCATGAAAAAGATATTACTATCAGCATTTATAAAAATTAATGGTGGAATGTTACGAAGGCTTATGCGAATTTAATTCCTCGAACGTATTTTTAATATATTCGAGGCATTAGAATATTATTTTGAAAATATCTCAAAAAATTTCCAATAAAACCAAAATTTCCGGATTTCATTAAGAAACACTTAAAAATGCATTAATTAAAAAATGTAGATAATCGCAATTTGCTGCCAACTAATAAAGTATTGTTTCTAGTAGATTGATTGTTGCGGTTGCGCTAATTTGTGCCTTAAGATCTGCAATAAAACATACGGCCGTCAAATTTCATAACCTGTTTGTCAACTATTTTCACTTTACTCACGCTTTTATCACATTTCATGACGGTCGAAAAAAGGAAATCTTAATAAGAAAAATAACAAAGAGAAAAAAAACAGAACTAGAAAACAATGTAGACAGAAAGTATGGTTTCCTCAGTGCGTAATACATTTCTACCACAAAAATTGAAAGCAGAGCCCTAATATTACTTTAAAAAAAGATCCAGTATTCATCGACAATGTTCAAAATACCCATGCTTGAATAAATGACAAATGAAAGCTGCAATTTGGGCAACGTTAAATGTGGAAGTATTTAAGTCTGTGAAAAAATCGAAATAAAATCGTCTGAAATTAATAGAGATACCACCATAAAAATAAACGAATAAAAAAAATTTCTAAATAAAAAAAAAAAAGAATAAAACTACAAAAATAATTATAACAAATATAGATAAAATAACGTTGACAGCTAACAGAGCCTAACTTCAAAATTACAGTAACCGTATTGAATGCCTTACTTGGCTAATGTCGAAAACTATTTGGCGCATAGTGTACTGATATCAAATTAGTAAGAAAAACATTTCCCAAATGCTGTCATCGTTATTAATACTTTTTCAAACGCACATGGACACTATTCGCACTACTAACTTTCTATCGTAGTATTTGAGAATGTTTTTGGTTTCACAAATTTGTTCGGCGGTATAATATGTAGGTACCAAATTTTATTATAACAGTGTGTAAAGCCTGAAGTACACTTAAGGAATATCACTAGATGCTTAATAGCTTATATCAATTAATCGACATTTTTTAAAAATACGTCAATACAGATTGTTTCAAACATCAATATCAATATTAGAATCCAATAGATTGATCCTAGTTGAGCTCTATGACTTGGTGACAAAATGTTTTCAGACTTTCTCAGGAATATAGTGCCAAATTTGTAACAATTGCACGTAAGTTGCTAGCGTAGAATTTAGAATGAGAAACTCAGCTATTCCTTTAACGACATTTGGTGTAAATTTTCCACCCAAAATATTTAGATGCACTATATTAGGACTTTTACCCCATTTTTTTAAATCAACGGTGATTTTTTAAATAACAATGATCTGATTTGGTGTAATTATTCAGGATTCAGCCTTAAACCTTTTATTTTAAACACTTCATATAATAGATTTAATTATAATGTCAATATCAGTTAAAAATTATTTACATGGGAGAATAAAAATAATCTAAATTGTTAAATAAGTTTTATTCCATTTCATTTTAGGTATCCTTGCCGTAAGTAAAATAATAACAATAATAAATCAAATCTATCCCTTTTGAAAATGTGATCAAATTTTATGTGAATTAAAATGTCTAGCATTCATACTGTGGAATAATGTGACATTTACATGTACGTAAGTTTACATTTAGTTATAAAACGCCTCTCCGTGACTCGTGTATTAAAAAGAATATTGAAAAACATTCTTACCTTGGAATATATTCTTTCAGTAACCCTGCCCATCGTTATATAAAAGATAAAAAAAATATTATATCTCTAATCTAGAAAATATTTTTCTAAATGTTGTTTGTAAAATATAAAAATATTAATGGACTCATCACTGCCACTTTTCTGAAATATAATTTAACTTCTCGAAAAAATAGAGTTCATTATTACCATGCGTTAATTAAAGGTGCAAATAATTTCACATATTCAACACTTAGAAGTAGCTAAGTGTTTATAAACGTCCCCTTTTGAAGCAAAATGAGGGCTACTGATTACAAATCTCCAAAGTATGACCCTTGGTCATTTTTCGAAGAGAACACCTAAGCTGAAACCCCTCTCCTAACTACCATACCTTGCGAACGGGAGGACTTTAAGTCTCGACAGATTTAACATGCATCAGCACTTTGATATGGCGGGTCTTAAGTGGCATCGAGATTCAAGCCGCTACTTCCGACCGCAAGATTTCCCCCATTACCATTTGGCTAAACATGGTCATCCAGTTCTTCGAACGTAAAATATTTCTTAACAGTTAATGTAGACTAGGCAACGGATATGCCAACTGAGTGAGAAATTGAATATGAACGTCGCTCTATTCAGCTACATGAGGGTTTCAATGAACCTCGTAAATTTTAACAATGGTCAAGTGACGAGAACGACATCTGAGCTGGCTCCACTATGCTAACTTCCACATCACACAAATGAGAGCAGGATTGATTCTTTGAATATTTAATGTGCATCAGCTCATCTGTACGGTGATTCTTCAGTGTTACTAGGCTGGAATTCAGGACATGCCATCCACTAAATGGACATGTCTTCCATTAAATCAATATTTAAATCAATTTAATTCAGAAACATACAAATAATCACATCTCAATTATTTTGTATTTCAAAAAACCTTTTAATCGGCTGACCGAAGAGGAAATGTGTATAAGAAGATACTGTGTGCTTGTCATTAAATCCTTCAGGAATGCTTCACATTTTAGCTTTCCAAAAAGTTAAAATAGGTCTTTAAATTAGACAACATTGCGGCTCATTGTATCGTTTTTGTCGTGCGTATCATCCTGGGATACATGCCACACACACACGACGAGAGATAGATAAACAGAAACATACAGAACAATCACAGAAGAATATAGACTTTATTGCAAACCATGATCCCAGCATAGAGCAGAAGGAGTGCACTGCTTTTCAATCGGGACGGGTTTAAATTTCAAGTAAATGGCTCACTTCTTTTTCCGAAAATACGTCCGTGCCTTATCCAGGATTCGAACACGAGCCCACTCGGCTACAGGCCGAGTGTCATAACCGCCATACTGTACGGGCACCCATCGTAACGTTCTAATGTGAATATGCTGCTATTATTTAATAATTGAGAAAAAAATACAGTTTTATATGTTTGTAGCATAAGAATATAATGGAACTGAGAGAGTAGTTTATAACGGAGCAATAAAATGTAGGAATATACAAATTCTATCCTTTGTACGATTACAGATGGTGCGTGATTCTGGAATGATTTATTTTTACTTTTCAGTACATAAAGATTTTTTTCTTGATGATTAAATCATATGAATGAGTTGTGCATTACGCGATGGATATACTAACTTTTGTTCTTTTTGCATAGAATAACGTCTGAAATGTGACCCACATTTGTATCCCTGCCTGACTTCTAAAACTAAGTTCAAAAAGAAAGCCTGTCTTTTATCTAGTTTTGTAACCTAGGTATCCTGAAATGTAATTTGTATTTTCCTTTTTAATCGTTCTAAATCGTTTCAGTTGTATTGTCATGGTTTCCGATAAATCATGGTAATACAATTGTTGCTGCCCTTCCATTCAACGCAAGGTTCAACTATTATCAATTGAAACTAAACAATATAATGATGGTTTTTAATATTTTCGGTGGAAGCTGATAGTTGATCCTTGGCATATTAGGGGACATGATAATTAGAGCTAACCACCTACGGGGGAATGTCGATCCCTCCGTGAATACAATAGACGACTGAGTCAACAATAAATCTATTTTTGGTCCAACCGTTATAGGCTTTTTCTTGTATTTCGTCGCTTATGACTTGTGGTTTGATACATACCCCTTCCCATAGAAGAAAGTTATGTTTGATGTAGATGGATTTCTCAGTGATATTTAGAGAAGGTTATTTTTCAGACTATTACTGTAATTGATATACATTTCTGACATATACTGTAATTGATATTTATGTAATTGATATACACGTTTTAAGTTGACGTTGTAGGCTGCGTTTCGCTCTGAAACCGTTCGAATCTTTATTCATCATTCATTGGGGATGTGTCTCAGACTCTCTATGGAATGAATGCATATTTTACCATCAGTGTTAGGCTCTGACGCCAACTGCTTTTCAATACCTGAGTCACCATTTCGGCCGAAGCTGCGGTTGATGTGCAGGATAAACTGTCTTAATGGTGACTCACCCTTTGTATACCTACTTTTGGAGGGAGAGATTACAAATGACCATTAACCAGGACTGGAGATCACTTCGTGCACACATTAGACTACTAAAAAGACAAGGAATATCTGTTTTGGGTCAGTAGTTAATCACTTTTTTTTTTGTTTGAGACTTGCTGGAGTAGGTAACTGTTATTCTAATATTGAAGTTAACAGGAAATTTGATGTAAAAGAAAAGGAAGGTTTTTTAAAAAAGGAGTACTCCATTTTTGCATGAGTTAACTATTAAATAAAGGTTATATATAAAGAAAAGAGAAGCACACACAAGAAATCCCACCCAAATCTCAATATCGCTTTTTTATTTCCTTTAAATAAAATGTCTAAAATGTGTGAAAACATATACCAGCATATATTTTCGTACGCAAAAATGCTGAAATTCTGTTCAAAAATAATGTATTTCTAAACCTCTCATCTAATAAGAACTTGTTCCAAATTAATTGAGTTTATATTTTAAATTATAGTATTGTTTTTAAAAAAGTTTGAAAAACAATTTTAAATATTGTATGTATATATACATCTAGCTATATGAAATATATATCCTTTTATGTAAAATGTTTTTTATTTGCTATTAACTTTTTGTCTAATTATAATCAAGAGTTTTTAATTTCCCTATACCTAAAACAGGTTTAGGTTTCTTGACAAATGCTGAAACTTCGCTGCTCTTGTCTCAGAATATGAGAAAAAGTAAAATTTTTGATTTTCACGTCACTTAAGCTTAGAAATTTGGTGTAAAAGTGGTAGGAATCATTTACTTATATATTATCCTAACGGATGAAAATATTTTAATAGTCGCAAAATTTTATGTTTACATTTCATGTAGCTCAACTTATGTATGTTCGAAGCAGCAGAGGGATATAAATTAAGATCTGTGTGTTTACGGAATACTTGAAACTCTAGAACAGCGATACTCAAACTGCGGCCCAACGAGCCTTTTTAAGTGGTCCGGGCATTGTCTATTGCTCTTTAAGAAATTTACTTATTTAAGAACATTGTATTAAAAATTTGGTGGGAAATTCTTTGTCAAAATATCAAATATAGCAATTTTGATTTTTTCTGTCGGTGTCGATGGTACCAATTGGTACTCTTTTTCTATTTGGAATGATTGCTGTTATTGATAATAGACAACAGAGAGTGAAGTACCGACAATGTTATTGGTGGATCAAATTTTTAACTATTTTTCAAATCTTCCAAGCTAAAAATATTCGAAAGAAATAGATCGTGTCAAGACGATAAGAAGGTTGACTATTTTGTAATGAAAAACGAACATGTGGATCAGTTATTGTTTGATTTGTCAAGAAATTGCTTTATTTAAAGAATACCAATCAACAGGAATCCTTCAATGACACTTTTACTCGAAGTTCTCTTTCAAGAGGTGATAAGTAGGCTTTCTTCAATAATCTTTGCAACAGCAACATAATGTTTGGTCAATGTGGTAACACCATAGGGTAACAAATACATTATATGAAGTTTGTTATATTATTGGTATACGAATATGAAAGTGTTTACTGATGCAGAAGTTGTAAAGGAGTGTTTCTAAAAAGCTTCTAATTTAATGTTAGTGACAAAAATAAAAATATAAAAACTAATAATTAAAAAAGCAAAATAGGACTTATAATATTATGATGAATTTTCCACATTTTAAATTTCTAATGTTCTCTTGGTCTTAAAGCATCCCCCCCTTTCTCCTTAATACTCATGTTGAGGCCCGCTTGATATAACTAACATATGTATGCGGCTCGCTTGAAATAACTAACATAAGTATGCAGCCCTCGGAAAATAGCTGATATACGTATGGGGACCAGCAGAAAAAAGGTTGATTACCCTGCTCTAGAAGATAACAAAAATATCTCTTTTTTGACCTGTAGTAGCTTTCAGATCAGTAACGGTAGCTCATGTCTAAGGTCTTTAAATCGTATGATGGAGCTTCTAATCTCACTAAAATTCAGTCGTGAACTTTAGTTGCAGATCTTTAAAACTATCGAGACTCAATCTCAAACGTAGTGTAATTTTTTTTCTTTTTTACTAAAAATAATTTTAAGATCTCCGTGCACAACAAAGTATCATATGGTGCTCACGTAAGTTAGTATTAGTCACACATTGCAAAGGAAAGAAGGAAAAAAATTAAGTTATGAAGGATTACAAATATTTACCAAAAATTCACAGAACTTTTTAAAAGCACTTCTGGTGGAAACAAATTGGTAACAATTCCCAGGCCAATTTATATTAAGCCCCTTGAAAGCCAGTCTTATGTTATTTCTCTCTCTGACTTACTTTAAACACAGAAGGTGCCCATGTTATTCATTCATCAGAACATATTTTAATGTAGAAGTTTAACAAAAAGGATTACTACACGCACAGTTGTTTACCTTCCTTTTTTGTGCGTGATTCAAAATTGCGAGATCAAATCCCTCCTGAAGATTCTAAATGCGTTATTGTTAGCAATTCTTGAATTTAATTCATGATTTTCTGCTTAGAAAAACAAATTAGGAATGTGTTTATTCTCCCAAAAATATTCTGTACATTTCGAGTGAGACATTCAGATCTCCGTTAAATAAAACTTTCAATTTATTTTTTAATTTTTTTTATTTCGTATTCCTCTAATTCTATCAAAATGAAAACCAGGTCCGCTTTTAAACTTGAACGGTTTCCTTAAATATTGCACTATTTATTGAAATTTCGTACATTCGTCAAAAAGAATGCATTTTTATATATTGCAGTTCACTGAATGTGAATTAATACATTCTGTGACCATATTTTCCAAAATAATTATGATAGAATTTGTAGCCTACGATATCCTTGATTATTGAAGAAAGAAACGCACTCTGAAAAATAGATGCATGAGCCTTTATCAATGAATCTCGTAATTTTTAAGTGTGGGCAAGTGAAGAGGTCAACACCTGATCTGGAACAGCCGTCTTCTAATTTTCACATCACGCTAACATGAGGAATTTGAGCCACGACAGATTTAACGAACATTAGCCTTTGAGGCAGACGCAGCACAGAAAAGTATAGTAATTCTCTCTGAAATACTCTTGTGGCCACGGTAGCCTGGCAGACAAGGTTACGGACTCGTGACTGGCGTGTCATGAGTTCGAGCCTAGTGCCACTTAAGACTCTATGCAGAGAGGGGCGATGCACATTAAGTATATCGAGGCTCATAATTCTTCCCGTTGGTGTCTTGAATGTTAGAATAGGTAGGGGCTGCTCAGGGTTTCGTCCTCGTCACTTTACCATGGATCAAAATCACGAGATACGTCGCCAATAATTTTTGTGCAGTTTTGTAGTGTAGTGTTAAGAAAACTCTCCACCAATTATATTTTAAATTTTGAAAATACCAGTATTATTCTTAAATATCTTTTCAATAAAAGGTGCCAATTCGATATCATAGGGAATGATCCAATATTGACGAAGTATCTCGCAGAAAGAAAACTCTACTATCGTCGCTTCCCCATCAAAGACTCTCAGATATGGGATGGAGGGCTGATTTCAGCCCATATGCCAAATGACAATCGTTAAGTATCGTAAAGCATCACGGGGTATGACGCCAAGCGCTGCTTGCTGTGATTCCTTTATCGCGCCAAGAAGCGCTTATCGCTGGAATGGAATCCAAGATGACGGCCTAGCGTATCAAATCGTCAGGAAGATAATTTTAGAAAATTTTTTTTTGAAATACATTGAAATTTAATTAAAAAGAAGAATATAGGAAGAGATTGAGAATAACCAAGATCAATCAATAAACAATGAATAACAATATAATATAATATAATATAATATAATATAATATAATATAATAAATATTACATGCACTAATAATATTTTGCAGTATATAATATAATAATCTTATAATATAATTTATAGTAATTATATATAACATTCATATAGTATAAATTCATAGTAATAATTATATTTAATAATCATCATATAATATTATTTAATAGTAATTATAAAAAAGAATAAAATCATCGTATTGTAATATAAAAATTATTCATAAGAATACTTATGTAACGTAATAATTATTAATAAATAAAATAATAATAATTATAAATGAATAAAAATAATATTAATTATACGTAAAGAACAGAATAATAATTATAAATGAATAACATAATATGTAATAATATTTATAAATAAATATAATAAAAAACAATTATTGTAAAAAACGAATATGATATAACGATTACATATAATAATAATTGTATTTTTATATTATGTTATTATTAAAATAATTATATACATATACATTAACATTAATAATGAATATCAATTAAAAAGTACTAGAAACTTGCAATATTCTAAAAACTGCAAAACTATCAAGGTAACCTTGCTGTAACTTTATCTCCATCTTGGCGAACATAAACAAAAACTTGGCGCGTGCCCCGTGATATCAAACTAGTCTCCAATAAAATAATAATTATATTTGCTTAAAGACAGATGTATTTAACTGTTTCCTTATAGTTAAAAACATACTATTACAAAACCAAGGACAATCAGAATATTATTCATACAGTTATTAAGTTAAAATAAATCAGGTTATCTATTGTAAAAAGCAGAAATGTACTTTCGAATTTTATTCCGTAAACACTTTTTAAAAATAAGGACGAAACATTTACTGGAAATGCCTTAGAAATCACGCAAATTTGGAAACCCTATTTTTGTTCTAAAGAAAGGACTACCTCTTTTCTTCTATAATTTTCCACATAACCGGATTTAAACTGTCGATTTGTTCCATTTGCTTAGAAAGTCACAAAGAGGAAATTTGAAAAATTTCAACTACTTCTCAAGAAAAAAATATACCGAAAAAAAAACTCAAAAGTATACAAACATCACAAACTGTTTGTCCCAGAGCATGTAAGAGATTTGAAATTCTGAGTAATATTTCTGTTTATAGAAAAAAAAGTACGAAAAATACTTCAACATTTTATATTTACTCTGAAAAAAATTTTTTTTGTACGTTTTCATCCTATTTTCGCATTATTAAATGTGGAAGCTCTTAAGAACCATTTGTGAAAGTCTTTCAGAGAATAAGGAAATTTAGACACGGAATTCAGTTGTTTCTTTCATATTCTTAATTCTTTAGATAGAAAAAGGTGTTTTATAAATTGGCTCAACTTTTCAAGAAAAACGTAATGAGTTTAATACATTTCAATGTATTGACTCTTTTAGCTGAGTGTAGAAATAAAATTTCTTACTTAATGTGCATATGTATCAGTTGTATTATCGCTGGAAATTATAATTATTTATATAAATATAGAATTGCAGTGGTTTTTTCATAGCTAATGTACCATTGCTGGGGAAAAATTTGATCATATTTACACTGATTTAAAGTGTAAATTTTTTTCATGCTTTTGCATTTTTTCATTTTTAAGGATTTTAAATACGATTTAATTTTTATGGAAATCTTCTATATTTAGATTTTGTACAAGAAACTACGAAAAAACAATAAAGTAATGGATCGTCTTTATTAAAAGTAAGTAAACATATATATAAAATCATCCGCAGATATTGAAATGATTAAATATTCAAAACCTTAGGTTAGCAATTTCACATTGAATCTTAAATTTAGTGAATTGTGACCCTTCTCACTCTGGATGGTGAGGATTGGTTGTAAACGCATGTATAAGGAGTGGTGAATATTTCTAAGTTCATTTTGCAATTCTTTCTTCATTTCGTGTTTAATAAAAATCATAAATAATTTAAATACGATTAAAAGAGAAGTGGATATAATTATTCTTTTTTCGAATGAAATTCTTATTTCAAGAATTATTTAATTTTAAACAATATAATTCTAAGAAACTTCAGGAATTAAATTTTAGTGGCATAAATATTTGAGTAAGAGATTCTGTGAAAAAGGAGTTCTTAGTATACTTATGATGAAAGGAAAGACTATTCCAGTGTAGATGCTAAAAAAAATGGTGCGATTTAATATATTTTTTTTTTTTTACTTTAAGGGTTTTTACAAATTTTTTTGGTTTTTCCCAATTTATATATGTATTACTTAAAACAGTTTTTGTTCTCAAAATGGCTCACAAATCTTTAAAAAATTAAATTTATTGACATGAAAATGCTACTCCTCCTACAATAACTGACATACATATGAAATTTGATACACTAGTATTTCAGGCTATGAGTACTAAAAGTTGGTGTAGAGTTTCCAATAACACAATTGATATTCGTAAAATACGTTTTACTAATGCTTATTGAAAATTCTTTAAAAAAAATGTGCAAATTCTAAATTTGACTATTTTTTAAAGATTAAGTATTGCTTTCTGAAGCAAAAACGCATGCAAATTTTTGTTGCCAGCTACAAACCATAACAATGAAATATTTTGTTGTTCTTAATAGGCTAATAAATGGTGACAAGATTTGGGTGGAGCCACAGAAATTGTAATCTGACATAAAAAAAAGCCTACATTAAAATTCCTTTTTTTTGTAGAATTTGAAACTGAAATTCCTAAATGATATTACATTATTCCTCTTTTTTATGTTATCTGAAGCAGTACGAGTCTTATTATGTTCATTTGCCAAAATAAGGTCTTTTGGGAGAAGCAAAGGAGATTCTTCTGATTTGAAAACATTTCAATCATTAGAATACTTTTATGTAGGAAAGAAAAAGGCACAAAAGTAAATGATGCTAATTTTTTTTTACTTAATATCTGTCACACAATATGTTATTTATTATTCTATTTGCAAGATTTCTTCAATACCTTTTCGAAGTTCATTGCAAATTGAAAAAATGTTATCTGATTATCTCATATGTTTTACTATATTTACCATTAAAATGGAATTTACCACTTGATTAACTCCTATTATAAATTATAATTTAATTATTCAAAATATAGTACTAAACATTTGGCAGTTTAATTCAACATTGGCTAATTTATGTCTTTCAGTCTTGTTTATTGAAATTTAATATCTTTACAAAATGATATAAGATATTAAATATAAAGCGGTATATATATATCAATTTTTTTTAAATTATATTCAGCTGAATTAAGTTAAAATTCGAGAAAGAGAAAATGCATACAGATTTAATGGAATTCTTAGTTATGATATAATATCAATGTTGCTGAAAAATCTTCATTGTTATGGTAGAGAGGAAATTTTTCACAATATGAAAGGGAAGAAACATGCTGTGTCTCGAAAAGTACGAAAATTTATATGTATATATATATACAACTATACTACTCTTTTTTAATTTATTTTCAATAATTATCGAAGTGTCTAATTGATGTAAAATTAAGCTTAAAAAAACCTACTAATCCATTTGCTACAATTTCTCTATAAAGTATTCATTTATATCAATTTAATTGTTTAATAAATTAATGTTTGCTTACACATGCAATCCTTAGACCTAAGTAATTTTCAATTATGGATCATTTTCTTCTTGTGGTTTTTTTTGTAATTAGAATCCAATAAAGTAAGTTTAGCCCTATTTTACTGTCCTAAGTCATTGATAGCTTTAGAAATCTTATAATAATTTTCCATTTCAATCCAATGATTTTTTTCATGCAGTGGTTTTTTTATTCTTCTGTTTTCAGTTTTAGACTTTGGGCTTTCTCAGCTCTGAGTGATATTTAATTTCTGTATCATTTATTTTACTATGTGTATATATATGAGCTTTCCATGAGACGATATCAGTTGCCGGTGGCATGACACATGACTGAGCACCCTTTATAAGGATATGTGCTGAGATCCAGAGGCAGAGCACAGTCAGTAACCCAGACAGAATGGAACACGCTAAGAAGACGAACGTGAGCCAAATGGGAACGACTCGCGTTTAATTGATTAGTCTTTTAGTCTATTAGCTAGCAAAACTCCCAAAATTATGTATATATATATATATATATATATATATATATATATATATATATTCTCAATTTTATCTAAACATGTTAGAAATTCTTAATGGTTCTGCCACTGGCTTACGCATAAATATTTCACTACCTTACCCGCTTAACGGGAAAGTCATAAAAGTATCTCTTAAAACATCATCTTACTTAAAGTAAACTGACACGTACGATATATTTCCTCCAATCATAAGCTTCCTGCACGGAAGTCATATGTGTTGAGAATCTTCGTTTGCTGCTTCATATAAAAACAAGAGTATCGGGAAAATACCCCACTCTCTTGTGTCTTCGTTATGTAGCCATCTGCAGCTTGTGTTTGTCTGTGTTTCTTTGTTGTGCCGTTCATACCATGTTGGGCATAAGTGTGAAACTAAGTGGATTACCTGCCTGGATAAGACTGTCTTATCCATTAAAATGTATTCACATCAACAACCTAAATTGTATTCAGTTAAGAAATTCCTTACCAGTCGCTGGATCTTTATATATACATATATATACACATATACATGCATACACACATGTATATGTGACTTTAAAGTTTAACAGAAATTCAATATACAGTCTACTGTAGAAATCCAGAATAAAGTATTTTTATGTTTCGTAACTTCATTTTAACTTTTATTTAATTTTCTTTTCAAGAAAAAGAGAAAGACTTTTTCGCAAAATGTACCTTAACTTTCAAAGTATAAAAACATACGGATATTCAATTCCAAAATACTTCTTTTAGAAAACTCCCCACTTTTTAAAGATATTTTTTCCTTTCTATCTTTTTCCGACCAAACATTTGTTTTCAGTATTTCCTGTATAGCATAGAACACATGCAATAGACGTAAACAAGTTTCATTTGAATTGCAAAGGCTCTTTGACAGAATTGGAGAAAACGTTTTGACTTCAGTCTATGATGTTCGAAGAAGATATTTTGATTTTAGTTCAAATACATTTCCTGTTTAAGAATTGAAGATGAAAATGCTTAGTATTTTTTAAAGAAATGAGATTATACCGTTATTTTTGAATGTTGAAGTTTTTATTACTATTTCGTTGAAAAGTAAATATAATAATTGATTATAAAATCCAAACATAACGACACATTGAATAAAGTTTAGAAGTTTTTTGCCACCGTTTTTTTTTGTTTACTACTTTTAAGGCGATATGGTACCATCTTTAAATTTTTTTTTATTTTTAATATTTGATATTTGGTTTTTAATTGTATTTTATAAAGGTTAATATTTAATAATAATTCCATACAAAAAAATTTTAATTTAATGCAAAATGTTTGTAAAATTTAAAGTTTTTAAATTCTTTTAAACATTTTTTAACCCTGAAGGCTTTTTAAATGTTTCTTTTCTTTCAAAATTTTTTTTCCCTGTACCTTATAATATACTACATAAAAAATGTGCATGGGTTTTTCTGCTACTGCTCTTTAATTTTTATTAATTTTTTATAGTTAAACTTACAAAAAATTTTCGAAAAAACATTAATTTTAATTTTGAAATTTTTAGAAAAAGTACTAAACATGTTAGAGCTAATTCAATGCACAATTTTACAAAACATACATTTCAGAACATGTAAAAAGTTTCAAACTCTTACTTCAATTATCAAAAAGCCTTAGGGTTTTGAATAACAGTGAATGTACAAAAATTCAACATGGAGAAAAATGAGATTAAAGTTTTCATTTCTTAAATAGCATGATAAAAATTCCTCCCAAAAATCTGAAACTTTTATGTAATGTTAATTAGTTTGTTTCAAACTGCTTACCACAATTTTTTAAAAATTTACAAGAATAAAATATACTTGTATAATGAATATATAAACAAAAGGTCAATATTTCATAAAACATTATCTTAACAATTTTTAAAAATTACACACACATTTTAGAGTTAATTTCATGCACAGTTCTATAATACTATAATAAACAACATGTACACAAATATTCATATTCTTTTTCCATAATTTTAAAAGCCTTAATATATTCACAAAATCCATAGGCTCTTCAAAATTTACTCGCAAAGAGCATTTTTGCAAGTATTACATAGAGTATTTTAAAAGAATTTTAATGCCATTTTTATCAATAATGATATGTTGGAGATCTGGATATACGTATATTTTCATCAAATGAGAAAAGTATTGCATTCTTCTTCAAGTTTTGCACACCTCAAGTTAGTGTTTTGAGAAACTTCTAAACTGTCTTAGCATCTGAAAACCACTCTTCAAATGTTTCGTTTGTGGCAATTTAGTACGTTTTTAGGCCTAGGCATGTTAACTTTTAAACTTTTTGGAGAAATCGACAAATTCCTTGTCGTAAAAGCAACTTTTCTTACTCTTCAGAACACAGAGTACAAAAATATAGTTAAATTTGTAGGAACAGAACTTCAAAGAAAACGCAGTAGAATAACTCTCATATAATCAAAACAAAACAATTATTTCATTTCAGTTTAAACACTCATCAGTGTGGAGTAAAAAAAATAAATTAGTTTCTTATTTATCAGGCTCTTTTCTAGCAGACGATCTAAAAAGTGGGCGTGGCAGCTTTGTTAAGTCTACTGACATGCAGCAAAAATGGATAAATAACTGAATAAAAAATATAGATACAACTCTGAAATTTTGCTACCACATTAAGAAGGATTAAAAACATCATATAAGCCAATAAAAAATAATCGATAGTTTGATGATTTTTAGGGTACCATATCGTCTTAAAATATAATGAACTATTGATAAAATATAAATGTTAGGCTTTTGTTTGTGCTAAGTTAACAATATTTTTAAAATAATCATGCAATGATTTATTTGTATGTATACAAACACTTATCAATGATTCAGAGACCCAAAATCAATAATTTATTGGACTATATACTTTTGGTATGTGTGGATAACTATTGTTATTCATTTAAGTTTCGAGCCTACTTACTTCAAGATTGCTGTTACGTCCAGGGATGGCAAGGCAGCTTTTTAGATTGTGTTAATTAGATGGAAAAAGAGAGTGATTTCGGATGTGTCTTTACATCATTTTCACACATTTTTTATGGGGTTGAGATCCAGGCTATGCGGTGGCCCCAGAAGGTGTTGGTATTCAGACTGATAGAATTATTGAAACCAACTTTCAACACTTCTGGTACCATGAATAGTTGTATTATCGTCCATGAAGTATCCACAGCAATCAGGGTAAAAATGTAACATTGCAAGGTGCAATTGATATGCTAGTATATCTAGTTATCTCATGGTTGATTGTTTACCCTCGAGAAGTACCAGGGTACCACTTCCATACCAGTAGAATATGTTCTCTATCATAATACTCCCATTAGACCCTTGCAGTGTGAGTAAGGTAAGATGGATTCACGGCTTCGTGGGGTTCTCACCAAAGTCGAAGTTAACATCAATGCAAAATAAGGTGTAATAGGATTCATCCTACCCCTATACCCGTTTCCAATCCTTAGGAGCTCAGTGACTTCCTTCCTGACATAACGTATTTTTGCATTTCAATCAGAGATGAGTGGTTTTCTCACAGGTGCCTGTGACTATGCATTCTTCTCTTCTGCAATTTTCTACGCATGGTTCAAACTGAAATCTTTTGCGAACATCCTTGGTTGACGATTTGTCCTTTGAAGCAAAGTAGGGTACCTGTCCAGCAGTACAATTCAGTAAATGTATATTTTTTCCAAATACATATATATTTAAAAAATCAGTTAGGTTTAACTATATTAGAACGAGGAGAATGCTAGTATATACGCCTTTATCTCTCATGACCGATGTCTAAAATTAACTCTTCTTTTTCAATGTTTTTTCTGTCTCTTGCCTAGAAAGAAGAATGGTATTACAAATGAAATAAAAACCAAAAACGTAAGCATGTAACGTTCCACATTACGATAGATTGATAGTTTCAATAAATATAAAAATTAAAAATGTTTAAACTAAAATAAACTTAAATGTAAATGCAACAAAAATATATAAAACGCCGATTCTACCAAATTAAGTAAACTTCTAACACAGATGTATAAAAAAACAACAAACTTTATATTCAAATATTACGAAAAGTATACATACTTTAAAGTAGTTTACGATGTATTTTTAATTAATGAAATGGAATTTTTTTCCTTTGGGATTTTCAAAAAATACCCCCTAAATGTAAGGGTTTAATTTTTAAAATGGAAAAAAATTTTTTTCTTTAGTCGTATCTGCTAAGACAAAATAAAAGGGAAAATTGCGGGAAGTAATCTTCGGGAAAAAAGGAACAAAAAAAAAAAATCCCCTGATTAAACTTAAATTCCCCCTTTAAAAATTCTTTATTTCTACTTGGGATTATCAAAATCTTGTAATGTGTTTTTGGGTATATTCGGGGAAATTTCTGTTTTTTCCAAATTTTAAAAAAAAAAGGTTAAGTACTTTAACCCATTTTACCCCATTTTTGTATTTGAGGACCCTGAAATATTTTCATGTGGAAATTTTTTTTTAGGGGGAATAACTGGAACATAGGGCAGTTTTTCCCTCCAAACTGTGGGGCCCTTTTTATTAGGGCAAAACAAATCTAAAAAGGGGGCGCGAATTGAAAAGTCGGGGGCAAAGTTCCCAAAAAATTATTAATTTTTTTTTGGAAAGAGTAAAAAAATAAAATAGATTCTGATAGAAAAAAAAATAAAAATAAAATTTACTTTGATATATTACACTTATAAACATATCAGTGCTACACAATGTTTTTTTAAAATTTAAATTTTAACAATTTAAGTTAAAAAGAAGTTTGTTCTTTCCCAAAGTGACCCTAGGGGTTTTTGTAAAATATAAAATTTTTAAAACAAAAAAAACACTTTTTGGGGGTTATTTTTTGGGTTTTATAATTTAAAACCCTTGACTGTCCGATCAAAAGTTTCTTGATTGTTTCCCAAATGTCAACCTTTTTCCCATAGGCACGCGTATTTGATGATTAGGGGGGGAGGAAAAAAAGGAGAAAAAATAATCGGGAAAAAAATAAATTTTTCCCAAAACATTGTCAAGGCCCTTTTTTCTTTCCCAAAAGTTTTTGAAAAAATTTTACGGGATGGCAGTGCACAGAAAAAACCGTACTTCGGAAAGACGTTTAAAACGTCTGGAGAAATAAAACTTTGGTTTAGCGAGACTTTTATCGGGGTTCCAAGACGTTAATTTCGTATCGTAGTTTTGGGTAAGTAAAAGTATTATTGAATTGGGTAAAATTGTTTTTTTGTTTTTGGGGCGATAAAATAATAATTGAAAAATTGGGTCCCCCAAAGTCCTTTAAAAAGAAACGGGTGGGGTTATTATTAGCTTTTTTACCCTTTGGGTTTGTTTTTTTACCCCCCCCCTTCCGGAAAATTTTTTTGCTTATTCATCTCATTTATGGGCATTTTTGGTATCATCTATTGGCTGGCCCCCTTTTTCAGTTTTATTTGGACCAGCTGGGCATTTTTTTGTGAATTTTCTCTTTCGTTATGATCCCGGTGGTTAATTTTGAGCTATATTGTTTTTTAAAGGGGAAAAATTTTTTTGGGAAAATTAATTTTTTTTCTGTCCTCCTAAAAGGACCCGTGGGGGATTCGCATCAATTTTCGCGTTCTTTTCCCTTTTATAACGAAAACTAAAAAGAAAAACTAAAAAAATTCCCCTTCTAGTTTTTACCCCTTGGTTGTTTTTGTTATGAAAAGTTTCTGAAGTTAGAAAGGGAAATAAATTAAAATTTTTAAATATAGTTTAGTTTTTTGGGGTGATATTGAAATTTGCGTTCCGGGTATAAAAGAACTAACTTGGAAGGGATGACAATGGTAAATACTTGTTTAGATTATTTTTTAAAGATGTTCCTGGGTCTTGGAAAGTTAAAATAAAATTTTTTTGGCAACCACTCCACAATTGTTTTGACAAAAAAGAGCAAAAAAAACCCTAAAAACACGTGGTTTCGGATAAAAAAAAACACCGCTTATCAATAGGGATATTGATTGTTTTGTTGAATATTAACGCCCACTGTTCAGCTGGGGGTTTTGGCGACGGACCACGAAATTTTAAACCATGGTCGTGCGGGAACACTAGCTACCCCCTCTCAAACCCACCACCCCAAACGGGAGGACTTTCAGCTCGCCGTTTAACGTGCATCGCGCCTCAGGGCGGGTCTTTGGGGGACTGGCCGAACTCGTGACAAGACAAACCCGGTCCAAACCTATACCACTCGGCTACCGGGCGATTGTGGGGGGTAACACAGGCTGAATGAACTGCATGTGACAAGCTCAAGCAGTTGGAACTGCATTGAAAGAAAAAACCCCATCAGAGGTTTTGAGCAGATTTTTTCCCATAAACACGATCTCAATGCAAAAGAAACTATAATGGAATATAACAAACAATACGTTTCACCCCCCTGACAAATATTTTTATAGGAAACTTTTCTTCTCGCTGGGTTTCCATTCAAATACAAGTGTTTGGGGCAGATGCAGGCCTTGGGTTTCCCCGGTGAAAAATGCCCTGCCACGAACCGCTTAAAGTTGAAATCTTATTAAAACTTTGTGACAATGGAACTTTAAATCACATTGGGATCGTCCTTTAAAATAAAAATTTTTTTTTTCATCCAATAAAATTTTTTATAAAAATTAGGGAAATATGAGGACATAAAATAAAGTTAACGGGAAAATGCCAAAATTTTTAAAATTTTACAACAAAAATATGGGTTTTGGAAAAGCTAGACTGGTTTGCTGAATTTCATTCCATTAAAATTCATAGGAAAAAGTGGTATAAGTCACTTTTTTTATTTCACTGGAAATAGCTATTGTAAAAATGCCTGCATAATTCACAAAATTCTCAACAAAAATGAAGTCCGAAACTTGAAGGAGTTCCGAAGAGCTGTAACAACCGTTTATCTAAAAAAACTGTGATAAGAACAAAAGATAGACCTAGGTTCCTGATTGTACCATCTGGAGCAAAATAAGATATCCGTAAAGATAGTGTTGGTCATTTTTTACTAAATCAACGAAAACAACATCGTTGTAAAAGAGAGGACTGCAAAATAAAACCAAAAACATACTATGGCAAATGTGACAAAATGCTTTGTCAGGCTTGCTTGGACTTTATACAAAATTCAAGTGAGATTTAACTGAAAAGGGAAATATTTTGTAAACAAAAAAGTATTATTAATAAAATAAAAGTAAATAAAATAAAATTTTGTACTCGGAAATAGCTTTTAATCATTGAAGAGAGTACTAAAGCCTGTAAGTGAAAATTTTATCCCCTTTATCCCAGTGTCTTATTTATAGGACGGATTAGATTTCTTATATGAAATATATAAATTTTTAAAATTTTGCTATATTTAGTTTGTTTAGGTTTAACTAACTTTAGAAAATATAATTCTACTCAATTTTGAATAAAATAAATAAATTGGGATAAAACGGGTTAATTGAAAATATCGGTTTAATTAACGGAGGATTGCTTTCTAAGCAAATTGATCTGAAGAAATTTTCTTAGACTGAGAATCGTCTAATTGCTCTCAAATCGTTTTCCTATGACTCAGTTTGGCCTTAAATCAAGATTTAAATATGAAAAATGAATACGTGTAGGTGAGTGGCAGCATCAAAAAAAAAAGTTGAAACTAATGATCATTTCAGTTGATGATGGAACAAAGAAAATGATTAGAAAATTTGTTGTGACAGACATATTTAAAAATATTAATGTAATTTTTTGAAAAATAAGTTTTTTTTAGTTATGAATTTGTAAACTTGCGATAAAGAATAACATACAAAAACAGTGCACATTTCTGAAAAATGGTGCATGGTGTAATAATATATAATTTAAGGTTTCGTTTCAAAAATATGATTCAGTTATTATTTAATTTTTTTAAAAAATTATAACTTAATCGAATAAATGTTAATTTGTCGCAATTGAATTATTTTAAATGATTAATGAACTAATTCAAGTATATATATATAAAGATATTCACGATTTCCTTTTAATTAAAGCATTTTCCTCGGATAATTTTTCCTTGGTCAATCGTTGAAAGGACGAGGATCATTTTGGTATTTCAAATTAGTTCAACATTTAATTTTACACAGAGAGCAACAAAACAACAATAACACAGACAGTCAAATACCAGGGACAAAATAAAGTACACCAGTACTTCTAAACGTTTAATATTTGCTAACCAACTTAAGTCATATAGATTTCAACGCGCCATTCCCCTATACAACAAATATGTATTGAATAAAGTAATAATGTATTTCATTTCTAAAGCTAAAATACGATTTTAATTATAAACTGCGCAAAGTATCAAGATAAGAAGTATATTTTATATATATTTTTCAATTCCTACTATTAGTGCACTCTCTCCCCATGTTTATATTCGGCGGTCAAAATAAGTATTCGACATGCAAAACAATTTTTACGAATATTGACTTCAAACACCTTACTATACAACTACAACGAAACCATTTTTCGTTATTTGTTTCATATAACAGTTCAGTTTCTATTGTAGAAGTTTTTTGTATTTACAGAAACAAGCCTAAGCAAATAAATTACCATTATAATTTTCAAAAGCAGTTTGGCAAGCAAAATAAGTATTCGACATAGGAGGCTTTGGTAAATTTTTATACTGAGAAGCAAAATTACCTTTAAGTGTGGTTGCAAATTCTTGTAATTCAAAGCATTTGGACTATTTCTGAGGGCATTTAGAAAGTTTTATTTAAGCAATGAGCTAGATGGGCAGAAAACAAGGAGAGTTGTCAGTGGAAATTAAAAATTTAATCATAATGCACAATAAAACTGGTTTACCTTAAAACAAAATTTCGGCTATTGTAAATAAGCCAGGACAAGTGTGCATTATAAAATTTAAAAAGTATTCAAAAATATTGTATTTAAATAATTTTTTTTTGTCAAAAAATGTCCTTAAAACAATTTTATACATGTATTCTAATCTAGGTGACACTAAATATCATGAAAATTATCCTTTTATGCGCTTTTGAAAATCACTTTTCCGAACGTAGTCGGATACCTTAAGGCCCACAGATTTTTATTTGAAACAGCTCTGTCACATGTCCCGCATTCGGACCCAAGATTCTCGATTCTTTAGTCCATTATTCTACAAGCCAAACAATTGTAAACATCTCTCTGTGTTCTTGTATCAAATATACTATCTAATATAAGAGCATATTTTAGAAATAGAAAAGTATTTGAATTTTGTTTTATCACAATAAAAGGAACATTTACAAGAAATTGAAAACCAGCATATTTTCTGATGCTTGTAAACCTTGAATTTTTATCAATAAATTTTGTTTACTCCTTTTTGTTACTGATGATGTTGAAAAATAAAGTGCTGAGAGAAAGAAATTATCCTATATCAAGTTTACCAATGGTCTTGAAGTAAAATGCTCGCCTACGCGACGAAATAGTTTTTTTGGAATATATGCAGAATAAATAACACAAAACTGAGATCTGTACGATCCATGGATACTTTTGTCAAATATCAGAGAGAACTATTTTTGTGGGATTTAGTTCGATATATTTGTTATACAAAAAAAGTAATAAAATAGAATTTTGAATGTACACTGAATTTTTATGATATATTACTCAGTGTAGATATACTTTAACATATGAATTTATGCCACGTTTATTACTCCATACTATTATATCTTAATATCTAACTGAAGACTATTTCTAAAAAATAATTTACACATTTGAAATCTTATATATAAGTATAGAAGAAACAATAACAAGAAATTGAAATCCAGCTTTCTTTCTATTCCTGAAAACATTGAATTCCTATCTGAAAACTTTTTTAACTTTCTTTTGTTACTGATACGATGACGAAAAAGAAAGTGAAAATAGAGAAGTAATCCAATATCAAATTTACATATGGTCAGCAAATAAAGCGCTTGCCGACGCAATCAAATAGTTTTACTAGATATATGTAGAATAAATAAGGATATGTGTGATCCATGAATAATTTTTTTAATATCAAAAAATGAAAAAAAAAAAAGTTTTTTTATTTTTAATTTTAATTTTTTTAAAAAGCTTTTTTTTAAAATTTATACAAGAAAAGTAATATATAATGGGATTTTAAACATACCTTAAATTTTTATCAAACACTACTTAGGGTGTGTAAATATAATTTAACATATGCATTTTATGCCATAAAATTAATATTAATGCAGGCAATCTTTAAAAAAATGTGAAGTATAACTAAATTAATTATATTTAATTATTAATTATTAATATTGTTAATGCTTGCTATATTTATGTTCTTAATTATCACTGTGAATTGCTATTACTAATTACTACTAAACTAACTGAGTTAAAAGGGCTAATTTCCCCCTTTAATTTTTTTCTGAGAAAAATGCTGCAACAAGTTTTATATTTGTTTGTGATATACTTGCGAAGATGGGGTGTAAAATTAATTCATTAGTCATAATATTCAAAGAAAAAATATTTGTTTATGGACTTTCTTGGCCAGTTTTATTTACATTTCACAGTTTAAATCATGCGTAACGAATATTTAAATAAATTTTAAGCTAAGACAATCCTTTGTTATTTCAGTGAATTCGATTTTGGGCACAATTCAAAACAGAATTTTAATACTTTTTAACAATTTTCTCTTTAATAAAGGGAAAAAAATCACATTTCTGCTTTGATTGCTTTACCTATTTTCAAGCTTCACGTGAATACATTATTTTATTTACTTCCTCTTCTCATTTCAATAACCTACTCGTTAACCACTCATTTCCATTTAATTAATTTGCCTCACGAGGCTCTATTTGTGACCGAGTCATGTATCGGAAAACGATTCGTAAACAATTAATCGATTGACCGAAATTAATTTTACGGTAATTCTTCCTAGAGATAGCTTCAAGAATGTTCTACCTGTTTCTCTTTAAGTTAAGTAAACATTTCTACTTAAGGAAAATTTCATTCGATTCTGGAACAAAAGAACCTCGATAAATGGCGTATCAAGTGAAAAATCATTAACGGTTAATTAATATTCTTCAGGAATGGTGTAATTAAATTTAATTAATGTCGCTATAGAATGTTCTTATAGTTAATTTCCTATCTGAATTGCAATTAATTTAAATCATAAGACTAATGTGGACATTTGAATACTTAAATAGGTTATTAATTTTTATCAAATATATTCATTTTTGTTATTATTTCATAAAAACATCGAATGAGAATTTAAGCAAATATGTTATTAACTTTTATAATATTTATATTACTTTTTTGTGTTTTTCATATTGTAAATGTAAATGCAAAAGGATTCCTAAAATTTTTAATCAAGTCAACGCAATTTTACATTCAACTTCATGTACAAACGTGAATATACTTGACGCGGACAAATTTATATATTACTAATTGGTATACGTTCTTCGCACGGGTAAATTGACAAATAGAATAATAGACATTGAAGGAAAAATAAATTTCTTATGTATTAAATTTAAGTGAATTGTATAATTTAAAAAGAAAGGCTTTTGGCCTTTCTCCGCTCAACAGAAAATCATATTCGGCAAATTTCAAATATGTATATCTAATAGTTGGAAAAAGAGATTTTTTTTATCAATAACATCCACGTAATACAGTGCTTCTCAAACTTTCAATACTGGCGCCCCCTTTTCAATCACAATTTTTATCGCGCCCCCTTATACATTAATTAATTACTGAATGCAATAATAATGCACTTTGATGCTAAACTGCAATACACGATCTTAATTATAAACCGTACAAATTAATAACATAAGTATTAAATTTTGTATATTGTTACTTTTAAGCAAAAAAATTAAGTAATAGGATAATTATGATGTTATTTTTCCTTTTCTAATTTTAAATTGGAACATATTGCAAAATGCGGTGGCTGCTTAGAAGACAAAATATAGATATCAGCTAAATATAGAAAAAGAACTCAGAGGGTCAATTTCTAAAAAATTTTGCTCTGCAAGACAAGCCCATGGAAGTCGCTAATACTTATTAAACATGTTCTTAATTCAGTTTTAAAAAAATAAGTATTAAATTTTTATTTTGTTACTCTTAAATAATATATATTTAATTAAATTACTTTTAAGTAATAGGTTAATTTTGTTACTTTTCTTTTTTCTAATTTTTAAATTGAAACAGATTGAGAAATAATATTTAATTAAGATTTATTTCCTTCAGATCCATTTCTAAAAGTACAAATGTCATTATATAAAACATAGCCTAATCTATGTTGCTCTTTATCATATCCATTACATCTGGCATTCTCGCGAACGTTCAGTGAGTCTAGGCAACCTAACAGACGTCTGCATAAAACATATAAAATGTACCTCGTACAATTCTAGTCAGTCTTGGCCGAATCGATTAGCTACCGAATCTCTCTTGAAGTACATTTCATAATTCACGCGTTAATTGTAATTCACGGGATTAAGTATTTACGGCAGTGGATTAAAACAAAATCATAGATATATTTTTTAAATCACACCGGCATTCGACGATAAAAAACATCAACAAGTAAAAGACGAGGGCAAATTGATAGCAAGTTACGAATGGTTAGAAATCCATTTCAAAATACTTAGGGGCCTCAACTGCCAAAAAGATCATAGATTTCACATTCAGTGACGAAATTAAAGGGAAATTTTTGTAATAAATCACTTTTTAATTCTGATAGAGGTGGATGCTAATTTTCTGCACTGAAAAAAAAAAGATTTCGTATATATTACCATTTTAAATCAATTTTTGTGAACCCGGTTTTTTCTGCAATGGCTACTTTGAAGACAAAATATAGATTTGAAAATATAAAAAAAATAACCTGATTTCTTTTCTTTTTTACCCTTTCCCTTTTTGAAAAATTTGCTCTGCAAGACAAGCCCAGGGGGAAGCCACTGTAATTATTAAACTTGTTCTTATACTGGCTGAAGTACCCACTCTGAACACGAGTTTTTTTTTTTAAAAAAATGATATTACATTATTCTTGATATAATGCAATTGTAAGGAGAGTAAAACCAAGTGCATGACAATGTATAAAAAAATGTTAAATGATTTATGAAATGAATACTCATATTAAAAAACGGTTTTGAATGAACGTAATTTTAAGCCTCGAAATTAGCATTTAAAATAAAATTTAAATAAAAAAAAAAGAAAAAAATTTAATGAATAAAAGGTTTTTTTTTAATATTTAAAGGGAAAGCCGGGATCAGGTGTGCACTGATTTAACGTTAATGGTCGCGGAAAGGGTGCACCCCAATTTTTTTTTATAATTATTTTTAAATACAAGATAAAAATCACAATTTCAATGAATAATTTTAAATACGAGAAAATATTCTTTCCTATTTAAGGATTTTTCTATTTGTCTTTTATAATTTGGAAAATATCCCAAAAAAACTGGGAAATAAAATTGTTCCAAATGTGCATGACCCTTAATAAAAAAACACAAATCACAGACACTTTTTTTCTAAAATTACAGGAAAGTTTTTAAACAAAAATGTCACATTTTGTTCACGTTTTTGTAATTTTGATGTCCTTTGATGATCGACAAATATCCTGTTGAACTTTTTCTTGCTTGTGTCTTTTTTAAGGGGGAAGTATTTTTCGGTAATTATGGTTATTTTTCTTAATAAAATTCTTTTAGTATTAAAAATTTTCCTTTTGTTTCATGTTTATTGCTTTTCCCTTTTATTTCGCTAACATGTTAATATGCATTATTTCAGCAAGTGTTTCCCTTTTTTTGATCCTTCAATTTCCTTTCAGAAGGGAAACACAGATGCCCCAAATTTTTTTTTATATTCTACTCATTTACATTTATAAACCATAATCGTCTTACAACATCACAAAATTTAAAAACCCCTGTTTTTCATAGGGAAAATGCAGCATGTTCAAGAAAAAATTTTTGAAAATAGTGGTCGTGCTGGGAATTTTTTCCCCAAAAAAGTACCTTAAGATTCTAAAAACGTTTGCCATCCCAAAAAAGGAGATATGTTTTAATTATTTTTAGCCCCATTAAGACTGTCAATTTGAGGGTTCTCTGTCAAAGGGCATTGGTAACAAATAAAAAAAATTTCCCAAATTAACGATTTTTTTATTATATGTTTCAGTATACTCATAAAAAAAAAACGGCCAATTAATCCTTCAAAGTGCTCAATATGCTTATCCATGTATCATAAAAAATCTTTTTACATTGTGAAAAAAAAACCAACTGAATTATATAATTTACAACTTCCCCAAAAAAAGGGGTGCAGGTAACCCCACCATAAGTTCGGCCAAAAAAAGTAATATTTTAGATTAAAAAAAAAGTAATAAAAAATTTTCATCGTGGATTACAGCAAAGCAAACAAAAATTTTTTAAGTTATAGGATCAAAGATAGCTAATGAGCGTTCAAAGTAGAATCTTTTTTTTTTTGATGACCTTTTTTCACCAGATGATATATATAAATCATATCAATGTAAATCTGTATTTTTCATTATATCAGAAAGTATTTTTTTCATTCCAGTAAATTAATTTTTAACCTTTTATTTTCGATATGCTCCGCCCCCTTGAAGGGTTATCGCGCCCCCCCAGGGGGGGGCGCCCCACAGTTTGAGAAACACTGACGTAATACCTATGTGCATCGAATTTTTAAGCCTCCTTCTTCTAACTTTTGCTGATCCATGCTCAATAAAAGTTATATGTTTTCTAAATTTCAAGTTAAAAGGGACTTAGTAATTCATAGAAGAATTTATTTAAAAAAATACCCTCGCAACCCCCTCTTGGATGTCAATTTTCGCAAAACGCTTTCTTAGTGGACGGCTAACTAAATTTAAAGTGTAGAGACTTAACAGTTCGAAAACTGTATTCTATTTTATCTGTAACAGCTCTTTAACCCCTTGTGTAAGCCCTTTTTAAGAAGCAATAGGTTTTACATAAATTGACCCTCGGGGTCAATTTTCGTAAAAGCGACTTTTGCAGCAGTTCTTTTCTATTTGAATAGAATATGTCAGCCAAATTTCAAATCTAACTTTACCGCCCCCCCCCCCCCCTAGTTTCTTACACATCAATTATATTTTTATTTCTTAACTGTATCGAAATATTAAATATCCTTCAAGAACTTTAACCTTCAAAAAAGGACTGCTAATTAAACAATCAGTAAATTTTACTATACTCAATAAGCCCTTCACATACAAATCACATCTAATTCTAACAAAGAATGTTCAAGATGAGCAAAAGATAGAATAAATGTAGTGGGAGGTCTCTTTATTGTTCATATCATTTTTATCGGAAGAGTAAAACATTATGGACTTCCGATTTCCAACCCAATAGGAAAAAGGAATGTGAGTAATCTAATATTGTTTATATCCAGAGAATAAACATTTCGTATTTTCGACAAAAACGTACAAGAAAAGAGCTCATTCCTCTTTTGTATATGATTTTTCCACTTTGGAAAATATATCAAGTAAAGTAAATAATGCATACTATATATATATATATATATATATATATATACACAATAGACAGCTTTAGGGTGAATTCTAGCGTTTGTACGTGAATTGCTTTAATGTATATCCAAGTAAATGTGTGTGTGTTTATAAATGAATTAATTTAATGTATATACGAGTAAATGTATAAACGTGATTTAATTTTAATTTAAATCTAAAATGCTTTGGAATTATTTAAATATTTACTGAATTTAAATGTTTTCTTGAGTATTTGATTTTGGCTTATTCATATGTATTACGCTTTCAGAAGTTATAATGCGCGGTTCCATTAATATATAACTATATACTCAATTGCCGCATACAAATATATTTATGTATATACATATGCAACAACTTCTCCTTCATATTAATTTAAATTATACTGTTATATGCTTTTTCTTTTTGAATTTTAATACAATTTTTTCTAGAAGCCGGTATCATTTACTGCTTTAAAAGGATTGTGACGTTTTTATTCGTAACGTGACTAAGACAGCGAGACGGAGAAGTGAAGAACATACTTTGAATCTTGGATGCAGAATAAGAATAGAAGTATGGGGGGTTTTATTTCGGAAATTGTTAGGAAAAACAATACTTCTTGATTCCCAATTACGACGTTGTGGCGAGAATATTGTTCAATTTCCGGCCCATTGCAAACCAAGCATAACTAAAAAGCCGACTGGCTCTGCTTAACGACATCACTTGCAACGTTTGCTCATAGTACTGAATATTGCCAAGCAGTATATTAAGCAAAATGATATAAAAAATAAAAGTAAAACATTCTACAGACAAAAATTCAAAGATTGCGCTGTGAAATTCGTGGTTGTTAAGATAATAAATCAAAATATCAACTCGATTGTCCTGACTAACAACAATGCAATTTTCGAAGATGACAATGTGCCTTTTTACCCGGCCAAAATCATTTTAAGAACGTTCTGGACAGTTCCAGTGAATCATTTGGCCACCTAGATAGACAGACATATGAACCCAGTTGGTTATATATGGGTGACTCCTGGGTGGGCCCTCAAGTAGGACATTCTTGCGGAGGCAGTAAATGTAATAATTCAATATTTAAAGTTTCTATCGATGGATTATATTTTACTCATGATGCTCTTTAGCTCCCCAAGACATCGTATGATTATCATTCTTTTTAGTTTACCCACTTAGCTGGAAATATACTTTTAACTACAACGTTATCGCCTCGAAAACTGTTTCGTTGGAGCATTTAAAAAAAATGATACAATATTGCATCATCCAATTATTCTGTACAATCACGGTATACCTATTAACAAAATGCATGATTTTTAAAGTTAAAGAAGCTCTAAAAATTAGATATCCTGAATAAAAAAGCTACGCTTTTTTGCACTATCTTTTGTCCGTTTGTGTTGGTGTTGTTGTTTCCTGCATAAAATTAATGGCGAACTAAATTAAAATACCAAAATACCCTTCATCTTTTCAATAACGAGAACAAGGAAAAGTTTATCCGAGTAAAATGCTTTAATTAAAAGGAAATCGTGATATATATATATATATGAATTAGAAAATTAATCATTTAAAATAATTCAAATGTTAAGAAATTAAAATTTTTACGATTAAATTATTTTTTTTAAAAAATTAAATAAACGAATTATATTTTTGAAGTAAAACTTCGAGAGAGAGAATAATTATATTATTACTCCACACCACATTTTTCAAAAATGTGAACTATTTTGTATGTTATTCTTTATTGCAAGTTTGCAAATTCATAACTAAAAAGAACACTTAATTTTTCAAAAAAATTACATTTATTTTCTTTAAATATGTCTGTCACAACAAATTTTCTAATCGTTTCCTTTGTTCCATCATCAACTGAAATAATCATTAGTTTCAACTTTTCTTTTTTCGATGTTGCCACTCATCTACGCGTATTTATTTTTCATGTTTAAATCTTGATTTAAGGCCAAACTGTGTTATAGGAAAACGATTTGAGAACAATTAGACGATTTTCAGTCGAAGAAAATTTCTTCAGATCAATTTGCTTCGAAAGCAACCCTCCGTTAATTAAACCGATATTTTCAATTAAAGTACTTTCCTTTTGAATTTGGAAAATCAGAATCTCCATCAAAGGTATATCAAATAACACATTAGAAGACTTTGATGATCCTTAAGTAGAAATAAAGTTAACTTTAATGGTAGTTGAAGTTTATTCAGAGTATTTTTTATTTTGGTCCCTTATTGCCTGAAGATTACGTCAAGCAATTTTCCTTTTCAACCGTCTTAGCAGTGTACAACTAAAGAAATATAATTTGCTTCCTTTAAATATGAACTTGACATTTAGATATGCTAAATCAATGAGCAAAATTCAATTTGATTAATTTTAACTACATCGCGCAAACTATTTTCAGTATGCATACTTTTCGTAATATTGAATATAAAGTGTGTGTATTTTATACATTTGTTATAATTTTACTTAATTTAGTAGTATCTGCGTATTATTTTTATTTAATTTAAATTTACATTTACTTACGTTTCACAAATGTTGGTAATTTATTCATATCCTACACACTATTAGCTCACACTCTCTATATATTTATTTATTTATTTATCTAGGTGGAATTTTCAATTGTTATAATAAAATACATATTAAAGCACTCAATTGAGCTTAAATTTTGTATACATGATTACTTTGGATGACAATACAATTATTTAATTATAATTAATAAAAATTAATTGATTAAAACTTATTATTTAAAGAAGTACAAATACAGCCACGTTAGCATCATTTTTAGCGACTCAGCGACCCTTTTGGCGACTCGTGTCAAAACTTGAAAAGGTTTTTTCTCACGTTTTAAAGCAGTCAGTTGAACTGAAATTTTAAAAATATAATTGTTTTGGATGACAATATGATACATAAATGATAATTGATAAAAATTAATTACCACTTAATGTTGTGATTCTGTGTCATATGTATATAAATATTTATATTAATTGTAACTATTTAATAAAAAGTAACTAAAATAACATTTTCCTTTCTTGTGTCTAAGTGGGAATTGAATTAAAACATTTTTTTTTTTATGTTACTTGTTTTTATGGAAAATATCAATTCATTCTAAGGTGGAATATAACATCCTCACGCTGTTGGTTTTTATTTCAATTGTAGTGCCATTCTTCTTTCTAGGCAAGAAAAAGAAAAAACTTTGAAAAAGGAGTTAGACGTCGGTCATGATAATAGGCGAATATACCAGCATTCTCCTCGTTTTAATATAGTTAACCCTAACTGATTTTTTAAATATAATTGTATTCGGAAAAAACATATACTTATTCGTAAGAATAATTTCTCGTGTCTGCGTATTACTCTCAAGAAATATTAATATTAATAAATTAAAAGTAAAAAAAACTTTTTTAAAAACAAGCTTTTATTTAAATGCTCTAAAAAGAATAAAATAAACTTTTCTTTTAAAACTATTTTGCTATCAACTTATAAAGTCGTTACATAATTTATAATATAAAAGCTTGTAGCGAGATTTATGTACTCGTATTTACTTAGTTTGAAAATTTAAAAAATTAAAATCAATCAGATCAAATTATTTAATTTGCTTGTTTATCTACACAGACAAATCTCGCGACAAGCTTTTATATCATAAATTGTGTAACGACTTTATAAGTTGATAGCAAAAAAAGTTTTAAATTTATTTTATTCTTCTTAGAGCATTTAAATAAAAGCTTGTTTTTAAAAAAGTTTTTTTACTTTTAATTTATTTTTTTACTTTTTAGTTATCGCTGGACAGAGGTTTCTCAGTCTGTTAAACTCATCAACGCATCATTGTTGCAAGGTCGTTTACCGGTTAATTTTGAACAGTCCGGATAAGGAGTAATCAAACTTTTTCCCGCCAAGCCACATAAATATGATAGATATTTCTCTCGGGCCGCAACAAGAGCATAATGAGAAGGGGAGATAAGTACTGTTAGACCCAAACAACATTGGACAATTCAAAATTAATTAAAATATTAAAACTCACATTTTTTTCTTTTACTATAATACTATATTAAAAACGAAAAGCACATTTTTTTTAATCCGTAATTTTAAACCAATTTTTTCAATTCTTGTGCAGAATTTGGAAAATCCTATGCTACAAACAAAAAAATATTTTCTTGAGATTATACAATCATAGACAAAAAAATTAACGCATCAAGATTGAGTCGTCAAAATGAAACGAAATTTTACATACATAATGACAACTTTGATATAAGTAAATAATTAGAAAATCAAAGAAAAAGGATCAATTATTTCAGAGAAAAAGTAAAAAAAGGAGGATTTATTACCCTGTTGAACCCCCTCTACTGCGAATGCACGATACGATATGATCGAGCATTGAGGCATACAAGCTCTGTATGATGTCTTGAGACATTTCGTTTCATATTTGCTCTATTCTTGCCTCTAGTTCGTTCAAAATCATGGGATGCCCAACTCGGCATCCCAAATGATCCCACATAGGCTCGATTGGAGAAACATCTGGGGATCGGGCAGGCCAAGTAAGGGTAGTAACAGTGCGGGGACAGTCTTGTGACATCCCTGCCATGTGCGGCCGAGCATTGTCTTGTTGAAAACTGGCTTCTGGGAGCCGTTGCATGAATGGCAACACATGTGGTTGCAGGATGTCATGCACATACCTCTGGGCTGTCATGGTACTACGGATCAATGCTAGGGGTGACAGTGTGTGGTAGGGAGTGGCACCCCATACCATCAGAGCAGCTGTGGGAGTGATGTGTCGCTGTAAAGCAAAGGCAAGATTGTGGCGCTCACCACGGGGTCTCCACACACGAACACGATTGTCATCACTGAGATTGAATCTGGATTTGTTGATAAAGCGGACCTGGTTCTATTCCGCTGCAGTCCAGTTTCCTCGTGCCGGGCACCAGTCCAAACGGAGGCTTCGATCGTTGGGTGTTAGAAGCAGCCCAAGTAATGGACGCTGCGATTCTAAATGTCATTCAGCCAGGTGCCTTCGTATGGTTCGAGAAAATACTTGGGACTTTAGTGAAGGTGCTACCTGTGCCTGGATGGCAGTCGATGAAGCAGTTGGCTGTACACGTACATTTCTAACGATGTGGAGGTCTTCTCGACGACTGGTCTGCATAGGGCGTCCTGAGCCTGGTCTTCGTGTAAATGACATCTCTCGGATCTACTAGTCCCAATACCTCCTCACAACACAATCAGAGCGGCCTAATTGGCTAGCCACTCGCTAAGCTGACCACCCAGCTTTCAACATGCAGATGATTCTCCTTCTTTCAAACTGCGGAAGTTGCTCATGTCCTCAAAAACGGCGTAGTGACATGTTAACCTGTTCTCTCCTTCTTTGTAAACGATTCAGCACACTCAAACAAGCTTATTTTGGTTATCTGTTTTACACTCCACCTGTCAAGCTGTTTACGAATTAGTGAATGTTCACTTACTCTAGAGCTCTGATAGCGAGAGGGGAAGGGGAATTTCTATGACAATATGTTATGCATTTAAAAATGTTCGTGCAACGCTGGGGGGAAATAAACCTGTGACAAAGAAAAGAAGCGAAAAAATTTCGAAACAGGGAATTTTATTTATACTCTCGGTAAAAGCCCAAGAAAGGCATGGAACGCATTTTGTAAAAGAGTATTAGAAATTCTCATTTTGTGAAGGAAAGGGAAAATTTATAAAAGTAGAGAAAGCCCGTGCAACTAGTCTTTTTTAACTAATTGTGATATCGGAATATAAATGGTCAAAACATGCATATTCATCCAAACTAAGCATGTATACAAAATTTCAGCTCAATTGGTTGAAGACATCAGCTTCAAAATTGAGTTGCAAGATTCCACCCGAACAATTTACACATTGCAAGTTTAAAAAAAAACTTGTAAAATATAACATACTTTGTACGTATACAGAGTGGAAGTATTGTAAAATATCTTGTTGAACAAATCAAACAAATTTCAAAAATATTTTACACGAAAAAATAATAATTGGAGGCGCGGGGTAACGATCCCCGTACCTTTCTCATGTTAAACGAGCGCTCTACCATCTGAGCTATGCCCCCGGTACACACCTTTATTATTGTAAATATGGTCGCCTTAACACCTGAACAAGATCGTTACAGTAACTAGGTAAATTAAAAATGTTATGGGAGAAACTAGAATCGAGTAAATAGATATCATAGAATGTTTCAAAGTAAATAGAAATAGTTTGACAGATCTGCCTTTCTTAGTGTTCCCTCTAGAACAGTAAAAAAATAACATACTTTGTAGGTATGCAGAGTGGAAGCAATCTAAAATATCTCATTGTACAAATCAAACGAATTTTAAAAATATTTTACACGAAAAAATAACAATTGGATGTGCGGGATATCGATCCCCGTACCTCTCGCATGCTAAGCGAGTGCTCTACCATCTGAGCTACGCCCCCGGTCACCACATTTATTATTGTAAACATGCTCGCCTTAACACCTGAAAAAGATCGTTACAGTAACTAGGTCAATATTGGAATATAAATGGTCAAAACATACATTGTCATCCAAACTAACAGAGCATACAAAATTTCAGCTCAATCGGTTGAAGATATCAGCTTCAAAATTATGTTGCACAAGATTCCACCCGAACAAATTACTCTAATTA
>BMAV01027817.1:76541-90466 GCA_019973955.1 Trichonephila inaurata madagascariensis | reverse complement strand
ATGGCTAATAGAGTTACTCGCTCTTAGCATGCAGCAGAGTCGGGAAACACTCTTTTCTCCGAAAATTCCTTTTCCACCCGATAGAAAAAATAAAACTACGAGTAACTTTACCAGCCAATCAGATCACCAACTTTTAGCCCGTTTTTAAGCTAGCACTTTCCCCCTTCAAATTTTAAATTTTCACCTCCGATATCTTGACAGTAGCGATCTAGTCAAGTATCCAAACCCCACCCTTTTTCCCCCTGAACATTAACTTTTCTCATTGGTGTCATACACTTTTAGAGTTAGATGACTTTTTTAATCTTCGTTATACAACTTACGCACAGAAATTTCGCTTCTTAAATTAATTTTTATAATTTTTAATGTATTTTTACCTTTAGTTTTACTAAGAAACTTAACACAATTTTTATTCATTTATATTTCTTCTTTATCAAAGATAAAAGCAGGGTAAAAAAAAACAGGTATGTCCTCTTCAAAAGTAACAGTAACATCTGTAATAATACAGTCGGTTACTTAAATTAAATATTTTATTTTGAAAAGGATTCGTTGTTTTTGTAAATGTGCTTACTTTTTTAAATTTTTAGTATTATTGTCTGTCATTGTAACAATATAAGAAAAAGAATAGTTAGGAAAGCTTTTAAATCGTTTCCTCAAATAAGAGGAAAAAATATACAAAAATTTAAATATTTTCTCTAAATTCATTTCTTATATGGAAAATACAAACACTGGACAATGACTTAAGAGTCTTTGATATTTGAAATTTAATGTATGCTAGGGATGAAGTATTCATTTTTTTTTATAACGGGGTTACACTTGATTAGAGTGCTAGCATATGTAATATGTAATAAATGAAGTAAAAAGGGAGACAATGAGGTAAACGGTTTTCACAATAAATGGGGAAAACGACAGACCTTTCACCATTTGAAAAGGGTTTAATGTTTGTATCCGTTTAGCAACCGCTTTGGTTTCGAAGATAGAAAATCTCACTGAGTTTTCAAAAGCAGTCATAGCAAAGGTTTTCAAAAGTTGGAATCAGAGCTCACAGCCCTTCTCTAAAAGACGTAACTGTGGTTCGAGCACGGTCCTCCAAGAGCGTGATCGGCTTCGTCTCCACTTAATTGTACGGCTTAACAGGTACCCTACTATACTTCAACTGACACAAACCGTCAACCAAGGATCTTCCAAACAGATTTCAGTACGAGCCATGCTAGAAAATTGCAGAGGATTGGAATGCATAGATAGGCACCAGTGAGAAAACCACTCACCTCTGATTGAAATGCAAAAATACGTTAAAAGTGATGTCGAGAAGGAATACACTGGGCTCCAAAAGATTGTAAAGGAATTTTGCGATTGGATGAATCATGTTACACCTTATTTTGCACTGATATAAGACGTCGACTTTGGTGAGAACCCCACGAAGCCATGAATCCATCTTACCTTAAGCGCTCTGCAAGGCTCTGGTGGGAGTATTATGATAGGGGGCATATTTTGCTAGTATGGAAGTTGTACCTTGGTGTCTTTCGAAGGTAAACAAATAGCCATGAGATAACTAGATATACTGGCAGATAAAAGGCAGTTCGCAATGTTACATTTTTACCCTGATGGCGACGGATACTTCATGGACGATAATACAACTATTCATCGTCCCAGAAGTGTTGAAATTTGGTTCACGGAACATCAGTATGACATCCAATAACTTCTCTGGCCACCGCAGAGCCTGGATCTTAACCCCATAAGAAATGTGTGAAAATGATATAAAGACACATCCGAAAGCACTCACCTCTTCCATCTAATTGACACAATCTAAAAAGCTGCCTTGCCAATGCGTGGTATTCCTGGATGTAACAGCAATCTTCAAGCATGTAGGCTCGATACCTAAACGAATATTAGCTGTTATTCATGCAAAAAGTAATCGAATAAATTATTGATTTTGGGTCTCTGAATCATTGATCAGTGTGTGTATACATACAAATAAATCATTGCATGATTATTTAAAAAATATTGTTAAATAAGGACAAACAAAAGCCTAACCGTATTTCTTTTTTTTTTATCAATAGTGCCTTATATTAAAAAAAGCAGTAAAGAAAACAAACAAAAAAATTATGAAAAAAAGCTTCTAAACTTTATGCACTGTGTCAAAATGTTTGGATATCACATAATCAAGTATTATATTTACTTTTCAAAAAAATAGCAATGAAAACTTCGACATTCAAAAGTAACACAGTATAATCTCATTTCTTTAAAAAAAATACTAAACATTTTTATATTCAATTCTTAAACACGAAACGTATTTGAACTAAATTCAAAATATTTCTTATTTTCTTCGAACATCATTGCCTGAGGTCAAAACGTTTTCTCAAATTCTGTCTAAGAGCCTTTGCAATTCAAATAAAACTTGTTTACGTCCATGGCATGTGTTCTATGCTATACAGAAAATACTGAAAACAAATGTTTGGTCGGAAAAAGATGGAAAGGAAAAAAATATCCTTAAAAAGTGGGGAGTTTTCTATAAAAGAAGTATTTTTTGAATTGAATATCTGTATGTTTTTATACTTTGAAAGTTAAGGTACATTTTGAGAAAAAATCTTTCTCTCTCTTTTTGTTGAAAAGAAAATTGAATAAAATTGAAAATAAAGTTACGAAATATATATATATATATATATATAATACGTTAATCTGGATTTTTAGAGTAGACTGTATATTGAAATTGTGCTAAACTTTAAAGTCTCATATACATGTGTATATGTGCATGTATATATGTATATATAAATATTCAGCGATTGGTAGGGAATTTCTTTAACTGGATCATATTTAGGTTGTTGATATGAGTAGAGTTATATTGATGAGACAGTCTTATACAGGCAGGTAATCCACTTAGCTTTACATTTAGACAAAAGCATGGTATGAACGGCACAACAAAGAAACACATACGAACACGAGCTACAGAAAGCTACATAATGAAGAAACAATAGAGTGGGGAATTTTCCCGAGTCTTGGTTTTATATGAAGCGGCAAACAGAGATTCCAAACTAATATGACATCCATCGGAGGAACTTATGACTGGAGAGGAAAAAGATATCGTACGAGTATGTGTTATGTAAGTTTACTTTAAGTAAACTGATGTTTTAAGAGATACGGTTACGACTATCCGCGCTATGCGGGTAAGCTAATTAAATATTTACGTGCGGGCCTTACAATTTTCCAAAAAAAAAAAAAATGTTTGGATGAAACTAAAGAGAATCATTAAATATATACAGTGGTGGCCAAAATTGTGGACACTTTTTAGAACTGTTATGTTTCTTAAGTTTGTAAGCTTATGGAAAATTTTACGTTGCACAAATTGCAACGTATATTATTTCATTTAAAAGAGCACTTAATTGTAAATTAGATATATTGTATTCGAAATATTTTCAAAGCAATAAACTCTGTGGAGATTCCTTTAATTTTAATTAGCTTCAAATCGATGTTTCATTGAGCTAAAAGTAGTTTTAAGCTCTTTATTTGTTATTACATGATGCCAGGAAGCAATTATATCCTCAATTAGCTCCTTTTTATTTCATCGGTACCTCATTCGTACAAGAGTTTAAAAACGGTGCCACAAGTTTTTGATAGGATTGAGATCAGGACTGTTTCCTGCTAAAGACAACAACTCAATGATATTAGAACGGTACTAGTCTTTCAATTACTTTACTGTGTGGCAAGGAGCAGAATCTTGCTGAAAAATAAGCGAAGCATTGTTGGTAAATAGATCCCTTTTGGAAAGTAGAAGTTTGGGTTCTAGAATGGTGTCGATGTATTTTATGACATTCAGTGTGCCCTCGATGATATGAAGGTGACCAATGCCATCTGCTGATAGGCATGAATAAAAGATAAAACTATGTGGATACTTCACAGTTGCCTTGAAGCAGTCAGGATGTAGATTTCTGCTATTCTACGTCTTGCATAATTTAGGCTATCACTACCGAATAATGATGTTTTAATTTCGTCTCTTCGAAAACTTCGACCAATAATCATTTCTCCCATTAATGTAATCCATTGCCCACTGTAGTCCCTTTTAGCGCTACTGTAAATTGAGATACGGCTTTTTCCGTGAAATGCTACCCCTTTTAGTCTTACATCTGCTAATCTACTGCTTATTGTTTTTGAACTGACATAAACACTAGGATCATTCGAATCACTTCTGATGGTTATCCATGAAATTTTTTTTCTATATCTCAGACATATTCTCTTTGCTCTTCTGTCATCAACAAATGGGGTGTACCTTTTTCGTCTTTTCCTGCTTTTCTGTGTTAAATTTGTGTCCTGACATCTTAAATAAAACTTTCAGTCTCTAGATATAGTCGCTGAACTACCCACCTATTATGTAATTTTAACATAGGAAATACCACTTTCGCGTCACACATGAGTCCAATCTACTCTTTTATTTGATGACATTGCTTTTTGACTAAATATCATTGTTTTCTTATCCAGGTAGCAGTTCTGCCCTCAATACTATCGAAAGTGTGTGTGGCAACATATGAAAACTCTTTGGCCAAATAAGGTACCGATGGAATAAAAATGAACTAATTGAGAATATAATTGTTTCCCCGGCATTATGTAATAACGAATGAAGAGCTTAAAACTATTTTTAGATCAATGTAACATCGATGTGAAGCTGTAATTCAAAATAATGGAAAGTCTACTGAGCACTGATAACTCACTGCTGTCAGGAGTATCTAATAAAAATCGATAGTTATTGCAACATAACTTTTTTTTGCTTTGCAAATATTTGAATTTTATTTTTTATATCTAATTTACGATTAAATTCGTTTAAAATGATAGGATATATTTTGCAATTTGTGCAACGGCAAAATATCTAAAAGCATACAAAACTTTAAAAAAAAAACATAACAATTTTAAAAATAGTCCACAATTTTGGCTACCAATGTACACTCATGGACAATAAAATTAGCTCACCAAGAAGGAGTCGTCAAAAAAAAAAACGAAATTTTACAAACGTAATGACTACTTTCATATAAGTAAATGATTAGAAAATCAAACAAAAAGGATAATTTTTTTCAGAGAAAAAGGCAAAAGAATGGAGGATTAAATACCCTGTTGAACCACCTCTAGCGGGAATGCACGATACGATACGATCGGTCATTAAGGCATACAAGCTCTGTATGATGTCTTGAGATCTCGTTCCATGTTTGCTGTAACCTTGCATCTAGTTCGTTCAAACTCGTGGAATGCCCAACTCGCCGTCCCAAATAATACCCAGATATGCTCGATTGGAGACAAATCTGGGAATCAGGCACGCCAAGAAAGGGTAGTAACAATGCGGAGACAGTCTTGTGACACCTTTGCCGTGTGAGGCCGTCTTGTTGAAAAATGGCTCCTGGTAGCCGTTGCATGAGTGGGCAACACATGTGGTTGCAGGATACCATGGGCATACCGCTGGGCTGTCAAGGTGACATGGATCAATGCTAGGGGGACCGTGTATTGTAGGCAATGACACCCCATACCATCACACCAATTGTGGGAGCACTGTGTCGCTGTAAAGCAAAGGCAGGATTGAGGCGTTAACCACGGGGTCTCCACACACGAGCACGATTGTCATTACTGCTGAGATTGAATCTGGATTCTTTGCTTAAGACGACAAGGTTCCATTCCGATGCAGTCCTGTTTCCTCGGGGGCGGTATTTTTCAAACGGAGGCATCAATGTGTGAGCGTCAAGGGAAGTACACGTAATGGGCACCGCGATCCCAAACGTCCTTCATCCAAGCCCCTTCGTATGGTTAGAGAAAACACAGGGACCCCTAGTGAAGGTGCTACCTATGCCTGGATAGTGGCCGATGAAGCAGTTGGCTGTACGCGTACATTTCTTTCGATGTGGTGGTCTTCTCGATGACTGGTCTGTCAAGGGCGTCCTGAGCCTGGTCTTCATGTAAATGACATCTCTCGGATCCACTGATCCAATCAGAGTGGCCTAATTGACTAGCTACTCGCCTATCTGGCCACCCAGTTTCCATCATACCGATGATTCTCCTCCTCTCAAACTGCGACAGCTGCTCATATTGTCTTAGAAAACGGTGTAATGGCATGTCTACCTCAGCCTTTCCTTGTAAACGATTCAGCACAATCAAACAAGCTTTGGTTACCTGTTTTATACTCCAAAAAGAATGACGTTAAACACCCTCTACCGGGTATACGTAACGCGCAATCACGCTGTATTTCTAATAATTTGCATATATTCTCGACATGTATCTCCATGTCAAGTTTCGTTACGATCCCGCATTTGTTTCTTGGTTGCGCTAATTTTTTGTCCATGAGTGTATATATGTGTGTGTATGTGTGTGAGAGAGTATGTATGCGTATGTGTGTGTTATTTGAGGTGTGGTTGTCTGTCCTTTGTCAGTTTGTTGACCAATAGACCAATCAGTTAGATGCGAGTCGTTCCCATTTGGTTAAAGTTGGTCATCTTAGAGATTTGTCCATTCTATCTGCGTCGCTGACTCTTCTCTATCTCTGGATTTCAGCACACATTCTTGCGAAGCGATCTCATCCACGTGTCGTGGCACCGGTAACTGCTACCATCCCATGGAAAGGTCATATATATACATATACATATAGTAAATAAAATGACGCAGAAATCAAATATTATTCTGAGCTGAGATAGCCCAAATTCTAAAACAGAAAACAGAAGAATAAAAAACCAATGCATGAAAAAATAATTTGAAATAAATGGAAAATTATCAAGCTTTCTAATGCTATCAATGACTTAGGACAATAAAGTAGGTTTAAGCTAACTTTATTAGAATCTAATCGTCCCCTTCAGAAGAAAATTTATACGTAATAATGCAGGAAAAACCAGAAGAAAATAATCCAGAATTGAAAATTACTTAGACCTAAGGTTTGCATGTGTAAGCAAACATTATAATTTATTAAACAATTAAATTAATATAAATGAATACTATATAGAGAAATTGTAAAGGGATTAATAGATTTTATTTTGAAATTTAATTTTACATCAATAAGATACTTCGAAGATTATTGAAAATAAATAAAGAAGAGTAAGAGAATTGTATTTATATATATATATAGTTTCGTGCTTGTACGAGTCACAACCTTGTACTTCCTTTCACATATCGAGAAAAATGTCCTCTCTACATTAACAATGAAGATATTTCAGCAATATAGATACTATATCATAACTAAGAATTCCATAAAATCTTTATGTATTTTCTTTCGCGAATTTCTACTTAATTCAGCTGAATAAAAAAAATTTAAAAATTTGCTTACACTGCTTTATATTTAATATTTTAAATCATTGGGTAAAGATATTAGATTTTGATAAACTGTGCAGAAACACATAAATTAGCCGATGGAGAATTAAACTTTAAAATGTTCAGTACTATCTTTTGAAAAATTAAATTATAAATTAATAGGAGTTAATCAAGTGGAAAATTCCATTGTAATGGTAAAATATAGTACACCATATGAGATAACCAAATAAAATTTTTATAATTTGCAGTGAACTTCGAAAAGGTATTGAAGAAATCTTGCAAATAGAATAATGGATAACATATTGTGCAGCATTTATTATGGAAGAAAATTAGCATCATTTACACGTATGCCTTTTTCATTCCTACATAAAAGTTTTCTAATGCTCAAAATTTTTTCAAATCAGAAGAATCTCCTTTTTTCTGCCAAAAGACCACATTTTGGCAAATAAATATTATCAGAGTTGTATTTTTTTCAGATATCATAAAACGGAATAATGTAATAAAATTTAGGAATTTCAGTTTCGAAATCTACAAAAAAGAGTTTAAAGTAGACTTTTTTTATAGAACAATCCAATTTCTGTGGTACCACCCAAATCTCTCTCTCTCTCTCGTGTCACCATTTATTAGTTTATTAAGAATAGCAAGATATTTCACTGTTTACTGTCAAACTAAAAGGTTGAATGGTTGCAAGAGTTTTATTGTTATGTATAATCTGACTCGAATAAAATGTCTCTTTAGAGAAATATCTCTCACTTGTACTATAAATTGAATCAATTTATTTCCAAACTAAGAGGAAATAGTACGATTCAATTGACAAAAATCGGTGTGAAGAGACCGAATATAATATTTATGGCCTAAGCTGTTTTTATACAGTTTTTTACAATTATACAAATTTTTAAAGCTCTAAGTTAAAAAAAAACCCATTTCTATGATCACCTAGTAAGAAAAGGTGGGAAGTGTTTTTGCATTAAAGTAATACTTAATCTATAAAAAATAGTTAACTTTAGAATTTGCGCATTTTTTCAGGAATATTCAATAAGCATTAACAAAACGTATTTTACGAATATCAATCTTGTTATAGCAAGCCCTACTCCGACTTTTAGTATACATAGTCTGAAATACTAGTGAATCAAATTTCATAAGTGTATATCAATTATTGTAGCATTTTAAAGTCCATACATTTATTTTTAAAAAAAAAAAAATCAAAGCGATAGCTTTTTGTGGCATTTGAGCGCAAAAGCTATTTTACATAATACATATACATTGGGAGAAATCAAACAAATTCTAAAAATCGTGCTATGTCTCTTTCGTATCTACACTCGAATAGTGATTTTGTCCTAATAAGTATACTAAGAATTTCTTTTTCACAGAAACTTCCACTCAAATATTTATGCAACTGAAATTTAATTCCTAAAGCTTAGAATTATATTGTGTTTAATTAAGGAATTTCTTGGAATATTAATCGGAAATACGAATAATTAAATCTACTTCTCTTTTTTTTTATTTAACCCGCGATCACTCGCGCGGGGTGTTCTGTACACCCCAACAACAAGAAAATCCTCCCAGGATTCTAATATGAATGCGCAGAACCACGATGTTTTTCTGTAGCTGCACATTTTAGTTCATTGAACCTTCAAGCCAGATGCAATCCCTCTTTCTCGAACGATTGGAATGTAATGACTTTCAAAAGTTATTCTGGGGGCTAAGAACTCCCTCGAGAAGTTGAGCATTTGTATACAGTATGCTCTGAATGCTTAGAAAATGATTAAAATATTGTTTTTGTAATTTCTATTACCATTATCTCATTAATTATAAAGTATATTTATTACTGGTATATACGTTTTATATATATACTGGTTTATGAAAAAATATAAAATTATGTGTTTTAAAATGAAAATTTCGTATGTTTAGTTTAAATTAATGTTAGTCTCATTTGTATGGAATAAATTTAATAATTTTATTTGTATAATACAAAAACATCTTGTGCTTTATAAATATGTATCATATAATGACTTCATTTTATTTTCATAATTAAATACACGTGTTAAAAGTTTGGGGTGTTCTCTACACCCCGCGAGTCACGACGGTAGCAAAAACAGGCCCGAGTGACTACGGGTTAAATTATTTAGTTTTGTATTAAACACGAAATGAAGAATGATTTGCAAATTGAACTTAGAAATATTCACCACTCCTTACATACACGTTTATAATCAATGCATCACCCTCGGATGCAGAAGGGGTTGCAATTCACTAATTTTAGGATTCATTGTGCAATTGCTAACCTAAGGCTTTGAATATTTAATAATTTCAATATGTGTATGATGTTACATATTTTTACTTACTTTTAATAAAGACAGTCTATTTCTTTATTGGTTTTTCGTGTTTTCGTGCGCAAAAAGTAAATATAAAACATTTCCATTAAAATTATATCGTATTTAAAATCTTTAAAAATGAAAAAAACGCAAAAGCATGAAAAAAAACATACACTTTAAATCAATGTAAATATGATTCAATTTTTCCCCAAGCAAAGATACATTAGCTTTGAAATAAGAGCTGCACACAATTCGAAATTTAAATTAATATAATTTTTAGTGATAAGGCTATAACAAATACATATGCACATTAAGTAAGAATTTTTATTTCTATGGTAGAAAAAAAGTAAATGCATTGAATTGTATTCATTACGTTTGTCTTGAAAAAAATGTTGAGCCAATATGTAAAAACACATTTTTCTATCTAAAGATTTAAAAATATGAAAGCAGCAACTAAATTCCATGTCTAAATTTCATTATTCTCTGAAAGACTTTCACAAATGGTTCTTAAAAGCTTCCACATTTAATAATGGAAAATAAAATGAAACGTTAAAAGAAAATGAATATTTTTAAGAGTAAATATAAGAATTTTAAAGTATTCTTCGTTCCTTTTTTTCTTTCTGTAAACAGAAATATTATTCAGAATTTCGAAACTCTTGCATACTCTGGGACAAACAGTTTGTGACTTTTGTCTACTTTTTTTTTTCTATATTATTTTTCTCGCAGAAGTAGTTGAAATTTTTCAAATGGAATTTCCTCTTTGTGACTTTCTACGCAAATGGAACAAGTCGAAAGTTTAAATCCAGTTATGTGAAAAATTATAGAAAAAAAGAGATTGTCCTTTCTTCAGTACGAAAATAGGATGTTTGAAATTTGCGTGATTTCTAAGGCATTTTCAGTATGTGTTTCGTTTTTATTTTTAAAAAAGTGTTTAACTGGTATACGGAATAAAATTCAAAAGTACATTTCTACTTTTTACAATACCTAACCCGATTTACTTTAAGTTAACAACTGTATGAAAAAAATACTGATTGTCCTTGGTTTTGTAATAATATATTTTTTAATTATAAGGAGCAGTTAAATACATCTGTCTTTAAGCAAATCTAATTATAATTTTTTATTGGGAACTAGTTTTATATTGTTGAACTAGTTTTCCAAGTTGTTTATGTTCGCCAAGATAGAGATAAAATTACAATATGATTGGTTATTTTGATATCTTTGCAGTTTTTAGTTTTTCAATTGATAATAACTCAACCTTGCATTGGTTGGAAGGAATGGCAGCAACGAATTTATGACCATGATTTATCGGAGAAACCACGCCAATACAACTGAACCGATTTAGAGTTTTTGAAGTGATAACTTCTAATGTGTGTGTGTGTCACCTTTTGCTGGAGAGTGAACTTGAATGAACTTCACGCTTGGGTTTGGAACGATCTTTCATCTTTTTTCGTCCTTAATCGGGCATACACACCTCTAAAAAGAACCCCTACCCCAGCCACCCTGAAACGACATGAAACGCGGCAGTTTGTCCTCCCACCAATGCGCCTTAAAAATAAAGTTCCAAGCTACGATCTAAGTGGGGCTCCCCATTCGCCACCTCTCCCTACGAAAATGCATGCGGGATTCTTGCTAATCCTAGTTAAAGCATGAAAATGAAACATGTAGTATTTTTTTTAAAGAAATAGGCTTAGAGGGAGAGAGAAAGAGAAATCCTGCACTAAAACTAAACAAAATGTAGAAAAAGGACAAATTTTTATAGAACTAAGTAAATAGTATAATTATCATTTGCCATATTGCAGTGAATGTAAGAATAAAAATCTTATTTTGTAAGCGAATCAGAATAGCAATGAACAAATAGTTCAATTAATCACATTACTTAAATATACTTTGAGATTAAAAAGAAAACAAACACAATTAAAAGTTTAAAGTAACAAAATTAAGTATACAGGTATTAAGAAAATATTAAGTTAAATAAAATTTAAATACAAGGAAACAAAATATAATTAAGAAGACTTTCCATGCAGCAGCGTCGGATATATTTGTACAAAGCTGCCATACAATGACTAAAGACCTAGTATAAGTTAGAGATTATGTCATATGAATCTTTTGATTATAAATCCCTTTTTAAAAGTTTTGACCTAGATTCCCTTCGTCCCAATCAACTATCAGTCTTTCTATCCCTTTGTTTAAATCATATCATGGATAGAACTGAATATTGTTAAATCACAACATGATTTACAAAACCGGGATCGGGTCTTCTGTACAAATTACCTATGATTTAAAAGTAGATTTTTCACAAAAGACAAATCAAAACCTTTAATTGATTTTTTAAAATCAAAATTCAATCTAATTATGTCAAATGATCCAAATGAAGCACGAGGATGTACCAAACAACTCTTGAAGTTTTTTTTTATAGATATTTAAATAGAATTTTGAATCTAAACTATATATTTATATAATCTATATATATATTTCAGCTACCATAAACATATTGTTTTCTTCTTAGAACAAAATTAATTTCCAATTATGATTGCATATTTTGCACAAAAATATTACTTTATGAGTACAGACATATGAATAAATAATTTTATAGGATAATACTAATATCCCTTTTTTTAAAACTAATCTCTGAAATAACATTACACAATTTGAATTTATCATAATTAAAGTCAGTTATTTATGACCATGATTTATCGGAAACCACGACAATACAACTGAAACGATTAATAATTTTTTAAAGGAAAATACCAATCACATTTCAGGAAACCCAGGTAACTAAATTAAATAAAATATCATTTAGATCTTAGTTTTAGAAGTCAGGCAGGGATCCAAATGTGGGACACATTTCCGATGTTATTCTATGCAAAAAGAACAATAGCTAGTAAATCCATCGTAATGCAACTCATTCATGATTTCCTCATCATGAAAAAAGTTATCTATTTTTATGTATTGAAAAGTAAAAATAATTCATTCCAGAATCACGCATCATATTTTAATTATCTGTAATCATACAAAGGATAGAATTCGAATACTCTTACGCGTTTTATTGCGCATTATAAACTACTCTGTGTGTGTGTGTTGTGTATTCCATTATATTCTTACACTACAAACATAATAAAAAAAACTGCATTTTTTTCTGAAATATTAATCAAAGTAGAGCATATTCACATTCGAACGATACAATGGCCGCCCGGCCAGTATGGTGGTTATGACACTCGTCTTGTAACCGAGTCGACTCGTGTTCGAATCCGGACAAATGTTCGGGAAAAGAAGTCGGACATTTGCCTGAAATATATTCCAGTATCGAATGGAAAGCAGTGCACCCTTCTGTTCTATGCTGGGACCATTGTTTCTAATGTCTATTTTCTTCTGTGATTGTACTGTATATTTCTGTTTATCTATTTTTCGTCTGTATCCCAGGATGATATGCACGACAATAACAACAGCGATACAATGAACCACAGCGTTGTCTAATTTAAAGACCTATTTTAACCTTTTGGACCTTTAAAATGTGAAGCACGCCTGAAAGATATAACGCTGAGCACACTGAATCTTCTTATAATACACATTTCCTCTTCGATCGGCCGATTAAAAAGGTATTTTAGAAATTCTACATAAGTAATTGAATGCGATTCTTTGTATGATTCACTTTTAAATTCATTTAAATAAGGATTTAATGGATGGCATGTCCTGAATTCCAGCCCAGTACCACTGAAGACCCACCGTATTGATGGAGCTGATGCACATTAAATATATCAAGGCTCAAACATGTTCTCATCTGTGTGATGTGGAAGTTAGCATAGCGGAGCCAGCTCAGATGTCGTCTGGTCATTTCACCATGTTTCAAATTTACGAAGTTCGTCATTGAAAACCTCGTGTAGCTGAATAGTGCGACATTCATATTCAATTTCTCACTCACTTGGCATGTCCATTGCCTAGTCTTCATTAAGGTATCCGATTACTTGCGAGGACTTTTTTTTTAAAAAAAATGGTGATACAGATATTTGTTTATGGTTTATACATTTATCTAGTACATTTTAAGAAAAAAAAAAGGCTAAAATTAAGAATAGAAAAGTAAGTTATTATACTACTAAATGGGATATAATGGGTAAAAATTGACAAAAAATTACATAAATGGGGCCCGCTCTATACAAATAGTAAATGAACTGATTGATTGAATATTAACGTCGCACTGTTCAGCTACACGAGGGCGTTTGGCGACGGATCACGTAATTTTGAACCATGGTCAAGTGACGTAGATGACACCTGAGCTGGCACCCCCTCTCCTAACTACCACACCACACCAACGGGAGGATGTTTCAGCTCTCGACAGATTTAACGTGCATC
>BMAV01027817.1:53935-71541 GCA_019973955.1 Trichonephila inaurata madagascariensis | reverse complement strand
GAAAAATTACTTTATAAAAGTCTTTGTACACTTACAAGAAATCTTTACATAGCTTTAAATATTGTATTTCTTTTTTAATTTACTACTTAGAAGGATATTAAGGAGTAGCGTAAGAGCAACAATTTTTAAACGTGTTGATATGGACTTCATCAGTTTTTTTTTTGTAATTTCTTCATCAATATTTCACCACCTATGATATTTTTACTTCTCATTTTGTTTTTATATACCTTGTTTTCTTACGTCAAATTCTCCCCGAATAGGGTTTACTGACAAATCAAGGGAATTAAGAGGTGCTTTCAGAATTTGTGGTCAATTATAAATATACTACAGACGTACGTTGAGAGCAGTGTGGTTTATGTCCTTATTCTATTAAAATTAAGTTGTTTGCTCATAACGAATTTTGGGCGGATACTTTCAAATTGTTCTTTAAAATATTTAAATAAAGATCCTAATTCACAATGCCAAATTATCTAATCCTGAAGCCCATTTACACACCCCTCAGGAACACATCCAAACTAAAACTCCATGTCCAAACAGTTCCAACTAAATTCTTGGGATAACGTCTTAGAAAATTCAACATTGATAGCAATTATTTGTCGGGATGATAGCAAAAGCAACATTTTTGGTTCTGACCACCATATAACAGTTTGGATAAAAAAAAACGAGGAATTCCCATGAATTTAGTTGGGACAATGAGGCATATGGAGGTGAAGGTGTTCTTGTCTGGGGGTGTAAATCAGCTTTAGTATTAAGTAATTTTATATTTTTTGATGTTCTTGTGAATCATGAGCATTATACTAGAAAATTCTTTAAAACTTCGTAGAAAAGAATGCTTTTACCCAGATTTTGTAAAATAGCGTATAAAACATTACATTGTATGCATTAATTTGTAAGAAATTGCTTAAAAAATTTTAATCGAAAGAAATTTGAAATCTAAAAAAAATAATTGAAGACGCATGGAATGATTTAAAATTTTGAAATTCTCATTAAAGTATTTAAATTTGAATTTTAAATTTTTTTAAAATCTTTTTTTTTCTCACCAACTTCTTTATATGGTTTTAGTTATAACATAAACACCAGCAGACAAAATTTAGAGAATGTATGTAACAAATTATTTTTTACGGTCCACTATAGCCTTAAAAAACCTTATCACAAAACCGATGATATATTGTGTAACACGTAATTTGACCTACTTATAAATCGCATCTCATGTTGTAGGAAAAAAAAGGACTTTAAAATTATTCCTGATCTTTTTAAAATTTCTCTTTATAAAAATAAACAGTGTTTTTGAGTGTTTTGAGTCCAAAAACTGTTTTGCATACTTCATATATTACATAGGAAGCATTCGAAACATTTATGAAAATGAATTAATCAAAGACATTTTCATAAATCTTACTATGACCCCTTAAATAAACACTTCATTATAAGCAAATTTCAATGATTGTTTGTACTCGGTGTAGCTTAGTGGTCAAGGTAAATGGACAGCCGGCATACAGTAGCGAAGTCTGCGCAGTATTGCTATTTTGCATTACGCGCACTATGACATAGGCCAACAATGGCTAATCAACTTACTCTTGATGCTGTGACTGGAAAAATAATTTTCAGCGAAACAGTCCACACACGTCTTGCAAAGACTGCCTCTTATGCCCACCGTTCATTCTTGTTTGTCACTCTGATGACATCTAACAGGAAAAAAGGCCGGTTACTGAGGTACTGAAAATAATACCAAAGGGCACCACAAGAATGATGGCGCGTTATTTTCAACTTTGAGTCCAGATTCACCAGGAAAAAGTTATTTTCGTCAAGTTTTCATCGGGAGAAAAAGTTGAAGGTTCCTCACCCTCCTACGTAACATCATTTGGTGACAAAGGAATCCTTATGTGGGACAGCATAAAGATGGGAAGATGTACACTGATGTATGGCTTCAATGCAGGTACTGACATCTCACAACACCAGACGAGAGAGGTCCTGAAAACCTATGTGAGATTGCTCTGTATGCTATAGACCTGGACGACATTTATATGGAATATAATGCTCGGCCTCAGAGTGCTCACATTGTCGATGAATTTCATCAAAGGAATATTTGCCATATGGTTTATATATAACCCTCGAGGTCTCCATACCTCAATTTTATTGAAAATTTTAGCAATGGTCTAGAAAGAGCCATTTCACAGCGTTGCTTCCTCACAGGACACCCCATCCCCAAAAGTTTATAGTCGTGTTTTCCAAAGAATAGTATTTATTTCCTCAAATATTTATTGACACCCTCAAAAACGGTATGACAGCTAGAAGTGAGTCTTGTACACTAGTGCAAAGAGGTCACAGCTGGTTTTGAGACTTGTGTACTGGTGCAAAGAGGTCACAGCTGGTTTTGAGTCTTGTGTACTGGTGCAAAGTCACAGTCCATATTCTGCAGAATTTTCCAGAGTTAAATGCTTTATCTGTGAATCCAAATTTCACTCTTTTAGATATGACTCGCATCTTAGTTTAAAATTAAAATCTTGTTCAAATTGTTATGCTTCTACCTGAGCAAGCACTCTCCTGAACAGTCAAAAAAACAAGTTTGGCATCTTAATTTTGGACATGTTTCAGTATATATTTATAATACAAACAAAATGGTATTTTTCGAATTTCTTTTATGAAGCATTCAATCGAACTTCAGTATGCTCTTCAGTATGCGGCTTTTTACACATTTAGTCGCAATACTATCTAATTTAAAGAGGTATTTTAACTTTTCAAAATGCTAAAATATGGAGCGCATGCTTGAAAGATGTAAAGCCAGGCTAACAATTACTTTCTATTACCTTCCCTCTTCTGTTTTTGGAGAGTGAGAGTTATATTAACGGCGCACTACTAAGTAATGCGAGGATTATTGGCGATGAACTTTGTAATTTTCAACCTCGGTCAAGTGACGAAAATGTCCCCTGAGCTGGTTTCTCTCTCCAAACTACCACTCTACGCTATTAGAAGGACTTTTAGTTTAGGCATATTTAGCATTAATCGACCCTCTGTTTAAGGAGGGTCTTCAGTGGCACTGTGGCTCACACTTCCCGCAAAACTTCGATTATAATTGCTTGACCATATCCGTCAGTGACTGCAACTCCAATGTCATTTTGAAAAAAGAATGCAAATGTTTGGGGAAGATTTTTTTTTTTGGAAAATTAGTTAATTGATTTAATCCCCGTTTATTTTCTTTCTTTATTATTATTATAATTATTATTATTTCTTTATTTTATTTCCGTTTATTATTAATTCTTTCGAATCCCCGTTTATTTTCTTTTAATTATTCTTAAGAAATATTTCGCTTTCGAAGGGCAGAATGGCAGTTTTACCTTAGTGGTTAGGCAGAACCCATGGCTGGCTATAGTAACGCAGCGATTCTCAAACTGTGGGTCGCACCTTCTAGGGAGGGAGGAGGGCAAGATAAACAAACCTACGTGGGGGGTGCAAGTAAACGTGAAAGTCGGAAAAATATATTTTAACAAATTATTAATTCACTAAAAGGAACGAAAGCAATATACATCCTCACATTACACAAATATACATAACATGTTAATTGTAAAATGTGTTCATTAAATCCTAAAAAAACAAAAAATAATATAATACTGATCATATTACATAAAATATATTTTTAGTAAGTTACTTTACTTATATATATATATATATAAGTTAAACAAAATTTTTTAATATTATACTTTATTTGGTAATGTGTACAGTTTATAAGTAAGGTCGTATGGTACTTTTAGCAGTATATTGCATTCAACATATTGATATTGTATCGAAAGGAGACAAAGAAAATTCTGATTTGAGAGTTGTGACACAAATATTGAAAGTTTGAGAAGTGCTGTAGTAACCGGTTCGTGTCCAGATACCACTAAACACTCACCATGTCGAGAGGTTATTGCACGTTAGATCTGATGAAACTCAAAATCTTCCATCTTGTGTGAAGGTTGTTTGGAATGAGTGAGTGAGTGAATATTAACGTCGCACTGTTCAGCTACACAAGGGCTTTTGGCGACTGACCACGTAATTTTGAACCATGGTCAAGTGACGTGGACGACACCTGAGTTGGCAGCCCTCTCTCCTAACTACCAAACCACACCAACGGGACAACGTTTCAGCTCTCGACAGATTTAATGTGCATCGCTTTCTTACACGGCAGGTCTTTAGTGGTATTGGGCTCGAACTCATGACATGCCTGCCTTGGTCCGATACCTTAACCACTGGGCTACCGCTACCCTAGGTTGTTTGGAAAGGGGATGTCAGCTTCGTCACTTGATCAGGGCTCAAAATTACGAATTCCATCGTCAAAAGCCCTCGGGTTGCTTTAAGGCGATGTTTGTAAACAGTTCCTCTATCGAAGTGTTTATATGTGTACCTTTTAACCCATTTTAATTACCGCGTGCGTAAATCTCCTTTTCGCTCAGCAAGTGCACTGAGTGTCCCGTTTGTGTGTATATGTCAGTGTTTCTCAAACTGTGGGCACTCCCCCCTTGGGGGGCGTGACAACTCTGCGAGGGGGGCGCGAGCATATTGAAAAGTCGAAAACACACAAAACATAAAAAAATTATCAATTTACTAAAAGTAAACAAACAAAAAATATATTCGGACATAATAAAAAAATGAACTACATATTTACATTGATATATTACACTTATAAATGGATCAGTACTACAGAATGAATTTTAAAATTAATTTAGCAATACTAAGTTAAGAACAAGTTTAATAATTTCCAGTGAACATCCCCCCACACAGCTCCATGGAATTATCGTATATAAATTATATACAAGAATTAACACTTATATTTATAATCGAAACAGCTTATAATTAATTCCTTAACTGCCGATTCAAATTTACGAGATTCGTTTTCCACGTAGAAGAGCGTAAGTGGTGTATTAGGGGGTAAGGCGGAAGAATAAAGAAGAGCAAATAATCCGTAATAAAGTAAATCCTTCACAAACATTGTCAAGATACTTTTATTGCATTCTAAATCCTTCAGAATAATTATATGGATAGCACATTGCAGTGAATAGATCGTACTTCAGAAAGACGTATATATACGTCCGGGGAAATTAGCGCTTTGACTGAGAGAGACGTTTATATACGCCGATGGAACTTAAGAGGTTAAGGTCGTATTGTAGTTTTAGCGTCGAAGTATAGTATATTATTGAATTCAATAGATTGTTCTTGTATGGAGGGGGGCGATGAAAATCCTGATTGAATATTGGAGTGTGAGTATTGAAACTTTGAGAAGCACTGGTATATGTTCGTTGGAAATACAATACTTTGCGCAGCTATCAGAGTAAGTATTCCGAAGGTTGTGGAATGCAATGATCTAGCTTTGACAATGTTTGTGAAGTATTTACTTATTTCAAAGGAAAATTTTCTTATGTGTATATTTGTTTTGCACCCCAATATACGCAGCACACGCCCACCTACCAAAGTACGCGGCACTGGGAAATGAATCACGTAACTTTTAATCAGCAGTTAAGGAGTTAAGAACTTCTACACTACCTTTAGATTTTGTGAATGATTATTAGCTTCGCAATGTTTTCTACTCTAGAGATTTTGGAGACGAATCTCATTATTTTGAACCATGCTCAAGTGACGAGGGTGACACCATTAATGTCACCCCCTCTCCTAACTACCACTCCACTCACTTACGATTTTGTATATTTGTGTGTGTTATCCAAGAATTTTTTAAACATATTTATTTTTCTAAATTATCTTTTTTCGTCCACGGCCCGAACTAATTTTAATTTATATGTATTTATATTTGAAATTGTACCCCGACTTTTGCGAATTCGGCAAACGTGATTATCAGTCTGTCCCTCCTATCGCGTAAGTATTGGATATTAGTGTACTTACAAAAAAATACAGAAACGTTTACAGTAGACTACTAAAAACTTAAATCTAAATTCATATTACATTATGAACTAAAAATAGAAGGAAAAAAATTGCTTATCAGTTGTATGTTTCTTGATTTTCAATGCATACTAATAGCAACACATATTTAAGAAAATTTGCAAAAAAGTGTTTTTGTGTGTGTTACTAATAGTTTGTCATACAAAAAAGGACTTGAAGCTTTCCTTTTTTCCCCATAGTAACGGTTTAAATAGTTTAAAATTTACTATGCAATAATAACAATACATAATCATCTGCGCCTAATTTGTTCTTATGCGTTTCACATCCTGAGATACATACGAAAGACGAGAGAGATTAACAGAAACATGCAATACAATCACAGAAGAATTTAGACTTTATTACATACGATGATCACAGCATAAAACAGAAATAGTGCACTGCTTTCTATTCGAGACGAGAATGCATTTCAGCCGAAAGTCCAATTTCTTTTCCCAAAGACTCATCTATGCCTTATTCGGGATTCGGGCCCGCTCAATTACAAGCCGAATATCATAACCACCCTGCAAATCGGACAGCTTGCACATAAATAATTTTATCACACACACAAAAATAAATAACATTCTTCCTTCTAGAGATTAAATTAAACTATGAGAACTTCGCTTTGATTGAAATAAAAGAAATTCGAATAAAATTTCTTTTTCCTTTGTGTATTTTACTTTTTTCTCATAAGTAAACTATTTTAGAACTCTCATATTTTATCTCATCTTCTGAAAAATACTTATACGATAGAGGGAAAACTGTATTTTATTAACGTGCGCTGCAAAAGGCCATCTAATTCTTATAACTTAAAATTATAAGGATAATTTTTACAGATTGTACTGAAATCAACTCTGAAATATAAATGGTTGCAAATTAATTATTTTAAAATAATATTATATGTATTCAATTAATTAGAAATTTTCAGAGGATATTGAAGAAATAAACATTTTTTAAAATACAATATTACTAGCCTGATTACCTTGAAATAAAATTTACAGTGAGCAACACGGAATGCAAAATATTAAATTAAAATATATGAAATTAATTTTATATATTTAAAAGAACTATCCGTAACATCCCAACTTATTAATACAAAAAACTGGATTAACTTTAAACACAATTTTACCTTATTTGTACCACAATTTGCCTCACATCATTTAGATTCTTTTCGATTTAGAAAACAATTTGCTCATAGTATTGGGTATTTCAAGCAATATTACGCAAAATGTAATCAACAGTAAAAGTCTGGCATTCGACAAACCTAATTCTAAAGGTTGTGTTGTGAAATGTGCTGTTCTTAAGATAATACAGCTGAGGATCAAATCGATAATCTTTACCAACAAGCTACCAAAGGTTCCAAAATGTTATACATATATGATCTGTTTCCACAAGATATATATTTAATAAGTTTGTAAATTGAACCAATTATCGAAAGAAAATAGTGATATTCAGTTACTTGGAAACTATTTTAGACTTCAAAAACTCCTCAAGAATACAATTTTCCAAGATGAGAATCCGTCTTTTTACCTGTTTAGATATCCGAATACGTTCGGATTGATTGATTGATTGAGTATTAACGTCGCACTGTTCAGCTACACGAGGGCTTTTGGCGACGGACCACGTAATTTTGAACCATGGTCAAGTGACGTGGACGACACCTGAGCTGGCACCCCCTCTCCTAACTACCACACCACACCAATGACAAGGTAAGCCACGGTCCGATACCTATACCATTCGGCTACCGCGGCCACGACTACGTTCGGAACCGTGATTTGGAAAAAGCGCATAAATGGATAATTTTTTCATGATATTTAGTATCACTTAAATTAGAATACATGTATAAAATTGTTTTAAGGACATTATATGATAAAAGATTATTTAAATACAATATTTTGGCAAAAAAATCAACTTAGAATAAACTTTTTTCAAAATGTTCTCCTTTTTATAAAAAATTCTTCTATAATAATAATATTTTGTGCACTTATATAAAGTAAAGACTTCTCCAGAGATTCTGAACTAGGAATTTTGAAAAATTCACATTATTTTCAGAGTTACTGCTAAGTGAAATATATATATATATATAATTATCGGCGTTTTTTCCTTAAAATTTCTCCCCTCTGCTGTAGTAAAATATGGATAAATTCACTTCTAAGTTATATATTTCCAAAATTCTAGTTGAGCCTCTGAATAGAGATCTGAGCTATACATTGGCAAAATATTTTAATAGACGCATTTTTCATAAAAGGAGAATGTTTTAAAAATGGGTCATTCCATATTCATTTTTTGTCAAAATATTGTTCTTAAATAGTTTTTTATTGTAATACTATTCTTAAAACAATTTTAAATACATTTTCTAATCTAAGTGACACTAAATATAAATATTATCCATTTATACGCTTTTGAAAAATCACGTTTCCGAACATAGTCGGATACCTTAAAATGATTTTAAGAACATTCTGGACTATTCCAGGAAATCATTTGGCTACCTGGATAAACAGACATGAATCCTTTGGAATATATATATAGATGACTCCTGGTAGAGTCCCCAAGGAGAAAATTTTTGCGGCCAAGGTAAATATAATTCAAAATTTAAATTTAACATCGTAGTATATTTAATTCATGATGATCTTTAGTTCTCAAAGATATTGCATGATTAATCATTCTTCTTAGTTTATCCCCCTAACTTGAAATATCTTTTTAACCATAACGTTATCTCCTCAACAGCTGCTTTGCTGGAACATTTCAAAATAAAATTACACAATATATTGCATCTCATTGAACTGTTCTGACTAAACACGGTATCTACTAACAAAAAGCTTATGATTCTCAGTTTCAGAAAGATCTAAATATGAGATAACGTGAAAGAAAAAAGAACGCTTTTAAGTACGGTCGTTTGTCCTTAATAACTGTCTGTTTGTGTTGTTGTTGCTTTTGTTTTCGATGTAAAATTAAATATTGAACTAAATTAAACTACTAAAAACCAAAATACCCCTCTTTTCAATGACTGCAACAAAGAAAAGACTATCCAAGTAAAATGCTTTAATTAAAAGGAAATTGTGCTATATATATATGACATGATTTTAGAGTCAGAAACAGAGTTAGTTTTAATATAAGCCGGATGGGTGGCGTTGGTTAGGAGCTCACCTTCTGTGCTCAAGTTTGTGGGTTCGACCTCGGTCCAAGTCGGTGGATTTTCATAAGGTATAAGATCGACAATCGACAGCGCGTTCCATGCTCTATAATAACGCGGCATGTTCAATATCCCTTGAGTGCTTATTGGGCTAGTGTGCTCTCGGCAAGATTAAACTCCTAGTACAATTTTGCATCGTCAGAGCTCAGGTGCCTCCCTCTGGGACGGAAACTTGGCGCCAAAATTACACTGCACACAGCTATTGGTATTTACCTAAGGGGGCCGCACTAATAAGTGACACTAGCTCCCAGGTAATGTACTAGGTCTGCAATGGTACAAATACAAATCCTCAACCCCATTGAAAATGAAATTTAAAAAAATACTTTCAATATAATCAAAAAGCAAGTTAGTTCTGAAAAGAAGATCTCGAAATATAGTTTTCGTTACAAATGTTTCAAATTTTTATTAGTTTAGTAAGAACAATTTTTTTTCTCCATATGTCCAACTTCTACGAGGCATATGGCACAGACGACTTTAATATGTATTTCAGAAAAAGTCAAACAATCCTTTCTATGGAGAAAAATGTTATTTTTCACCTACACCTTTATTTGCTTTTAGCCCTTTGAATGCCAGAGATTCCAACAAGGATATTATTTCCTATAGTTACGAGATAATCAAAAATGAGCTACTGAAGGAATTTCCTGCTTTCAAATAATCGTCTCGATAGTGATTGATAAGTTTGAAGATGATTCAATATTTTTGCAATAATAGAAAGATTGCCTCACCATGATATATTTTTATTGCGCACACACAATTTTCTTTGTTGGTTTCTCTTGTGACATGTACCTAGTGCTATGCAATTGAATTTTTCTGATACAAAATTAATGAGACGATAAATTTATTAAATGTTTCAACAGCTGCTTCTCTGTTCCATAAAATCAAACTTTTAACTAAACTAACAGCACTTCATTATACTCCTGTACAACCAATTTCTGGCAAAATGGACATTTTTATGATGTTTTTTGAAGAGAAACGCAGCTATTCTGATAATTGTCACATAATAAAATGATAATTGCCACTTATTTAAAATACATTAGTTAATCACATTATAATAAATATTTTTGCCCATATTAATGGTGTTTTCTGCATTCAAGAAAACTTTTGAATATTTTTAATGTCATGATTGTTTCCGATTTTAAAAATCATGACTGAAGATCATACAATAAAATTATATTCGACAAATTGGCGAAATGATATAAAACATATATCCTGTTTTCTAGTCCTTAAGCAGATTCTCAATCACTTAGAAAATATTTGAGTCTAATTATCAAATGTGTCTTCCACATAAATTTTAAATTATCTGAAAAATTAAACCTTTTTTTCATTGTACAGCCCAGTATGTAATAAAACCTACGTTTGTTACACTTAGATTTACATTATGGCCCTGAAATTTAAGCCGAAAAAAGGCTATGTGTTTTTTTATTTATGTAATTGAATGGTATCTAAACTCAGAACACTTTTTTTAAATACAAGAATACTGCAATATTTCAACAATATTCCTACTAGGAATTGCTTAAATTGTAATTTTTCTGTTTATAATTAAAAAAAGATTTTTCAGATTTTACTTCTTCATTTTAAGATTTCTTCCTTTTAAACACTTTGAAATTCTTTCATTACTTAATTTATTCCGCTCAACACACACACACACACACACACACACACACACACTAGTTCCATTAACGAACTCCTAATTCGTATATCCACGCGATTCTCATATCCCTTCTAAGAAAGATAGTTTGTGCCAAAGTTTCTGCCTTATATCGATAAAAGTTGGCAGTTTGAAATTTTTGGGGACATTAAAAAATAACATATCACCTAATATAGTTCAAATTTTCTTTTCAATTTCAGAAATACGCCTTTATCGATATTTTCTTTATATTTTCTTTTTCCAGAGATACAAGGTATGGTTATATTAAATAACGAGGCCGACGCTGCTGCAAAAAAGGTAAGCATACTCCAAACGCCAGTGTCCAACAGCTATATAGCGTAGCTTTTGAATGCACAGTGCCTTTCGCTTCTGCAAAACTAATTCGCCTTGACGCAGTCTTTGTTAGCATTAGAGATATTTTTTGCTTAGCCGGAATAATGGTAAGTGTAACAATATACCCACGAACTGTTAAAATTTCTCATGCAACTTGGAAAACCCATTACCGTAACTTATAATTGATTGAACAAAGTACATGACAATGAAGGTTTATTGCATGCGCGTGTTTTTGAGTGGTTTAAGCATTTTCAAAATTGCTGAGAAGACGTTGAAGATGATTCATGCCCGGATTGCTTTTTCACGTCAAACACGAATGACAGTATGGAAAAATTGGTAATCGGCTAAGTATTTGTTTCATTACCGAGACTGTAGGAATTGACAAAGAATCCGGACAGTAAATTTTGTATAACTTTGGCATGCAAAAAGTGTGTGCCAAAATTATGCCTACAATTCTCACGTTTAAAGGAGTCTCAAAGGTGCTGTTAATCTTGTTTCGAGAGGTGAAAATATAAATTTTCAATTAGGTATAATTCCTTTAAATTTAAATTAACTCATTTGAATCTTTTACACATTTACAAAGGGCTTACACATTTCAAAAAGTACACATTTTTTTTTTAAGAAAATCATAATTTTAAAAATTATAAGCATATGAAAATAAGACATAATTTTGCTATAAATATTAAATAATTTTTGTGTTGCGCACGCTATTTTCTAAAATAGTAGCCTTTGATGTATAAAACTTTATATTGAATTATAAAATGTATCGTACTCTTTAACCCTTACTTAATTTAAGAATAACCATCTTTTGTATTTCAAAATACTTGAAAAATATTAAAAAAAATTTTTTTAATTTGAAAATGTAATTTTTTTCATTTTTTAAAAAACATAATTTATTATTCTCTATTTATATAAAGAAAAATACTACAGTGTAATAAGGATACACACATAACTTTGTAAATCAAAAATTGCTAGTAATTAAAGCTACTCTTTTGGAAAGTAGCATGCACAACGTAAAACTTAGTTACGTTCGGAACCGTGATTTTGCAAAAGCGTGTAACTGGGTTTTATGATATTTAGTGTCACTTAGATTAGAGAGGAGAGAGAGAGAATACATGTATAAAATTGTTTTAAGGACATTATGACAAAATTAATTTAAATACAATATTTTGGCTAAAAATTAACTTAGAATAACCTTTTTCCCAAATGTTCTCCTTTTTGTAAAAATGCTTCTATTATAGTAATATTTTGCCTGTATTCAGCTCAGACCTCTGTACAGAGGCTCAACTAGAATTTTTGAAATGCATCACTGGGAAGTCGGTTTATCCATGTTTTACGAAATCAGAAGGGAGAAATTAAGAAAATACACCGATAATTATTTCAAATGGTTATAACTCTGAAAATAGTTTGAATTTTTCAAAAATCATATTTGAGCCTCTGTACAGAGGTCTGAGCTATATACAGGCAAAATATTAATACAATAGAAGCATTTTTTTACAAAAGGAGAACATTTGGAAAAAAAGGTTATTCTAAGTTAATTTTTTGCCGAAATATTGTATTCAAATAATTTTTTTTGTCATATAATGTCCTTAAAACAATTTTATACATGTATTCTAATCTAAGTGACGCTAAATATCACGAAAATTATCCATTTATGCGCTTTTTAGAATCACGGTTCCGAACGCGTAGTCGGATACCTTAATATTTCTCATAGAAATGTTTCTTATTTTCATATACTTATAATTTTTCAAAAATTATGATTATATATTTTAAACGTTTTACACTTTTATGAAGCCCCATTTTTTTTATAAATAATGAGTAAAAGATTCGAATGATTTAATTTTAATTTCAAAGAGTTATATATATTTGAATATTGTTCATATTTTCAGCCCTCTAGAGAAAGTTAACACCTCTGAGAGACCTTTTTAACAAGAGAGGGACTCAAAAATGTTCGCACTGACACTTTGAATGCCTTTGAAAATGACACAAACTTAATTAAAAAGATAATGAAGTGTGTGACGAATCGTGAGTCTTTATGATCCGGATGATCAAGTATAGTGTAGTGCTTTGGGTCAATTTCAATTTGGACTTCAGGTAGGTAGCAATCAACGTGAATCAGTTTTTCAGAGAAACTGAAAAAGAATTTGTGAAAAGATAAAAAAAAAAAAAAATGCTTATGTTCTTGAAATTCATCAAACCTAGCACTGAATGAATCCTGCAAAATGGATATTAAATTTTTAAATCTATCATAGATTGGAGGACTAACAACTTTGGTAGATAGTTGTTGCATTAATGTGAATTGTATTAAATATTTTTTTCCTCCAAAACCGAGAGAAGAAAGCAAGTTTTTTCACAAAAGGAGATATTTGACCAACTAGGGTTTAGTTTAAATGTCTCATAATACCGGTAAAAGAACAGCTGAATCACATAGCCAATCTTCATTCTTGAGTAGCAAGCACTCACCTGTTAGTTCATTGTTTTCTTCCACAGCTATTTTAAAACCCGCTCCCTCAAATTCCAAAAATTTCGCGACTGTACTTCCTCTTCAAAGCCAGTACAAACAGCAATAAAAAGTATTCTTTACATGATATAATTTTCTATTGTAGTTCAATTCAAAAGAGTATATAAAATAAATTTTGAGGTGGTGTGTTTTTTGTTGTCTAACACAACTGCATTTAAATAAGATTTTTTTTAAAAGTTGATATATTTATTATTATCTTTACAAATTTTTCAATTTTTCAGTGAGTCTTCGCGTGTCACTGTTACAACTCCACCTTGCCACTCTGTACCACGTGTCCCGTGGGTTGACCACCCTTGCTTTATCCATACTGATACACTGCACTGATTTCCATGTCTTCCTAACCTCACAAAAAAGGCCGTATTTTTTTTCAATCCTTTCAATTTTGCACTATACGTTCTCTTCTCATAAATTTAGCATTTATTTTATCTCGTCTTTTTCAATTCCTACTATTAGCTCACACTATTAATTTATTTATTTATTTATCTTGGTGGAATTTTCAATCGTTATAATAAAATACATTTTAAAGCACTCAATTGAGCTGAAATTTTATATACGTGCGGTGCACGCCACTCTCACTTGCACCGGCAACTTGGCGGAATGTGGCAACCCTGTACCATTATATAAACCCATTTGCTAGAAGACTGACACGCGCTCACTTCCAACTAGCTCAGATCGACTAACGACCGTCGATGTTTTTGCCTTAATTTAAAATAATTATATAAATAAAATTATGCTTTTTAGTAAATGCTTGCCCAACAGTCATTTTACATTGGTGACCTTGACTGCAGAACGCAAAATCTTCGAAAGGGAAATAAAGATCATTGGACTGGATTACGGCTACACGTGGCTATGATTCAAATAAGTGTTCATGGTTATTCGTTTGGTTTAAGGATGCAATTCATTTAGGTCCATAATTCAGGTTGTCGTTTTTGATAATTTTTCTAGTTGATTTAATTAATATCTTAAATTTTTACAATCGTTAAAAATAAACATGCAGAGCGACGACTCGCAAATTGCACGAATAGCGGTTAAATTACCCCCAATTTGGACAAACAATATCAAACTGGATTGTGCAGGCGGAAAGTAATTTTGCTTTATCGGCAATTACTAATGATCATACAAAGTATAATATTATTGCAGCTATCGATCCAAAAACGTTTTCCTCTGTTTCAGATATTTTGTTTGAGCCCCCAGCCACAAATAAATATAATGCACTTAAAAAAAAGGCTTATCTCTGAATTCTCAGACTCTGAAAATAAACAAATTCGAAAACTTCTATCTGAACTCCAGTTAGGTGACGATAAGCAGTCACTTGTTAAGGAAAACGTGGGTGTTGGCATCCGGTGCGTCTTTAAATGACGATTTCTTAAAAACCTTATAGCTACAACGATTACCATCGGAAATGCAATCAATTCTTTCAGTCAGTTCGGAGACACTTGAAAATTTAGCTATATAAGTTAGCTGATAAAATAGCCGAAGTTAGAATTGATCCTCTCCTAAATGTGTTTCCGTGATGGATAAGTCCACGAGTTCGAACCCAACACTACCAACAAATCCTCGAGAAGATTTGCCTAATCCTTTATATCAGGAAGTGTGGTAGCACTTCATCAACAAGTAGATGCACTTAGCCAACAGTTCCAAAGATTTTCTGGCTGGAAATCCCGTAATCGTTCACGAACGAGAAGTAATTTTTCACGAAACACGTCCAGATCACTGGAAAGAGAATGGTCATCCAAGATATGTTATCATTCGAAATTCGGTAAACATGCAAAGAGATGTCATTATCCATGTAAGTATAAGAAAAACCAGGAAAACTAAAACCGGCTGTCGCAGTTTCGGCGGCAAACAAACCGACAGCCATACGCCAAAGCCGCCTATTTGTGTATTTGATAAAAAAAACTAGTTTAAAATTTCTGGTAGATTCAGATTCGGACGTGAGCTGCTTGCCGGTTCCTGAAATGTTTGAAAAATTAAGTCCTGAACCATTAAAATTGTTTGCTGCTAATAATTCAAAGATTGACATACGGATCTAAGTTATTAAATATCGATTTAGGATTACGACGAAACTTTAGCTGGAAATTTTTGATCGCCTCTGTACCAATTCCAATAATCGGAGCAGATTTTTTGGAAAACTTTGGACTTTTGGTTGACTTGAAAGGGCGTAAATTAATAGATAGTGTCACTACTCTTTCTTTATCTGGCATTTCTGCAGCGCGCGCGACTGACACTATTTGAGTAAAGTTGATTTCAGGTGATACGTATTATCACAGATTGTTGTCAAATTTCCCAGATTTAAATAAATTAACTCCGAAAAGAAAACAAGCATGCCATAACACTGTCCATTATATTGAGACAACAGGTCCGCCCATACACAGTAAACCCAGACGCTTGAGTCCAAAAATATACGAGACAGTAAAACACGAATTCCAATTTATGTTAGAGCAGGGTATATGCCATCCTTCTAAATCGCCCTCTCCAATACATGTAGTCGCTAAGAGCTCAGGAAGCATCCGACCGGTGGGGGATTACCGAAAGTTAAACGCAGTTACAACTCCCGATCGGTACCCAATTCCCCACATTCAGGATTTCTCCCACGCGCTGTATAATAAAAGTATTTTCTCGAAAATTGATATCGTCCGTGCTTTTTTATATCCCAGTACACCCAGACGACATAAAAAAACTGCAGTGTGTACGCCTTTTGGACTATTCGAATTTCCTTTTTTAAATTTTGGATTTATGTGGAACAGCGCAGACTTTTCAGAGGTTTATGAATGAGATTCTGGGAGAATTGCGTTTTTGCTATGTATACCTGGATGATATATTGATCGCTAGCGAGTCGGAGGAGGAACACAAAACACATGTTAGGGCCGTATTTCAAAAATTAAATGAATACGGTTTAACAATAAATGTATCAATGTGTGTTTGGGGTGCCAGAAATTTCATTTTTAGGACATTTAGTAACCAAAAATGGTACAAAACCTTTACCAGATAAAGTAGACCCTATTTTGAATTACCCACAGCCAAAGACAATTAAAGAATTGAGGAGATTCCTCGGACTTCTAAATTTTTTTCGTCGTTTTCTACCACGTGCGCCTCACAATCAAACTCATTTAAATTATTTCTTAAAAGGTTCAAAAAGCAACGACAATCGTAAGATTAATTAGTCGGAACAAGCCAAAAGCGAATTTCAAAATTGCAAAACCCTTTTAGCCAACGCTACGCTGCTCGTGCATCCTAACCCTAATGCAAATTCAGTATTGCAGGTTGATGCCTCGGACTTTGCTATTGGCGGTGCTCTATTTCAAACAGAAGGGTGAACATCTTCAACCTTTAGCATTCTTTTCGCGCAAGTTATCCGAAACTGAAAAAGGCTATAGCGCCTATGACAGAGTTGCTTGCCACGTATGCTTCGATTAAACAGTTTAGGTATATGCTGGAGGCACGAAATTTCATTTTATGCACGGATCACAAACCACTCACATACACATTTAAACAAAAGCTGGACAAGTGCTCACTCCGCCAGGCTCGTCAATTGGATTTTATATCCCAGTTTACAACAGATATACGACACATAATGGGTTCTGACAATTTAACTGCAGATACGCTTTCAAGAATAGCTTCTATACACATGCCAAACCCAATCGATTATAATGAAATCGTGAAAGCTCAGGAGAATGACTCCGAATTGATTAGTTTGATAAATAATCCTCAAGGGTTAGAGATTAAAAAAGTAAATCTGACAGATTCAAAAGCTCTTTTATATTGCGACATTTCCACTAAAAGCGTTAGACCATTTATTCCAATACAATATCGTTAGCAAATATTTGATACGTTTCACAATTTATCGCACCCCGGTATTAAGACTACTAATAAATTAATAAGCACGAGATTTATTTGTCCCAAATTAAATAAAGATTGCACCCTTTGGTCTAGGCAGTGCATCCCATGCCAAAAATCTAAAATCATTCGACATACCAAATCACCTATTTTTCCTTTTCAAATCCAAACCA
>BMAV01027817.1:23559-38682 GCA_019973955.1 Trichonephila inaurata madagascariensis | reverse complement strand
CTGTAATCTCAGGAATCCTTGAAGTAGGTTCTGTAATCTCAGGAATCGAAGTTGTCTCCCGGCAACCACAGCGTTTTATAAAAACGATTCTTATTTCTTCATCGGACGCAATAATGCTATTTGCTATCCCGCTGCCCAATGTGAACAGAGTGAATAGAACTAGCTGGAAGACGACTTGCATTCTGCCTTTGATAAAAATCGAGTTATAAAAGTTCGTAAAGGATTACCCAATTTATAAGTCTGGAATCCCGTTCACAAAAACAAGAAAGTGTCAACGAAACTGGACGTTATTTGTAAACTTTGATACACAGATGTCATATTTAACGGTATATTTATACAAAAATTAGTAGAATAAAAGAGAAATGCTTCAATGTTGTTTCATTAACATGATATTTGGTTGATTTAATTAAATTGTGGGCAATGAGCAACAATTACGACTATTATGTTAAACGCCAGTAATAAAAGCAACACTTTTAATTGGATTTGATTTGATATTATTTTTGATTTACGTAGCACTTTGAAGAAAACAAAGACTCGTAATTTTTAGCGACGTTAAAGTGGGAAGGACGACACTTGAAGCGGCACTACTCTCCAAACTTCAACATCACACCAAAAGGTGGAATTTAAGCATTGACGTGCATCAGCCTCTCCACACGGCGGATCTTCAGTTGAATTAGGTTTTGAACCGCGACAACGTCACTCATGGCATTAAAACAATGGTCAATGTCGACCATGAGTTCGCAACCATGACCACTAGCTTACCACGACAGGAAGCAAAGGAAGATGAAATAAAAATTTTTCCTTTTTAAACCATTATGAAGAATGAGGATGACATCGGAACTTATATAACTTTCTGACCATACCAAAGAAAGATTTTCAGCCCGAGCAAATTAAAAGCTCATTAGTCACAATAATAGACAAGTATGGGTCTCGGCAGACAAGCTGTCATGGTCTCAAACTCGTGGATGGCGTTGTTCAAGCCTTAGTACCACTGAATACTCACCATGACAAGGTACTGATGCGCGTTAATTGGAAGTTAGGAGAAATATATTACCAGATCAGGTGTCATCCATTTTGGTCAGATGACACTGACGACACCTGAGTAAGAAAATCTACCCCCACTTCCCCAAACTACGACATCTCACAAGCGGTTTGACTTGAACCTCGACAGGTTTAATCCTCTGGCCAAAGCATCACTTTTTTCCGCTATTAGAAACAACCGTCTGACAGACGGGTAGACAATTTTTTTTTTAATTTTATTACCTCTTAAGAACTGTTTTAAATGTCTTTATATATATCACTCATGAAATTGAGTAGAAGTTTTAAGTCTTTTTATGAGGCACACTATATTAATATATTTTTATCACAAGAATTGACTAGTATTTTTATAAAAACTGATTATACAAATTAATTATATTCATGTAAAAATAATAATACCGTAAATGAAAAAACTATTGGAATATATCTGTCTGATAAGGCGGTGATAGGTAAGAAAAATCGCACATATTGATAGTCGGAAAAAATTGCCAAGTACCACCACGTGATCCTCTCACTGGGTAGAGTCCAACTGAAGATTTCAAGGCATTCCACCACAAAATTCACACACGCACACACCCCAGCGTTATCTACAGCAGTGTTCCCTAACCTTTTTATCGCCGCGGTGGGGTCAACGTTTGTTAATTTTACCGTGGCCCGCTAAGGGGGAGGACGTTGATTGTTTATATTTTAGACTGTTTTGATTTAATAATTATAATTTAATTGTATTTATAATCGTTGACTTCAGAATAAAATATAGCTACACCAATAAATGAATATAAAGTGATTTAACAAGGAGTATTAAGTGATTTTCATAAGAAGTAACCCAAACCCAAGAAAAATATACCACAGCAAATAAAAGCAAAATAATTTAATGTTTCTTGTGCGGACAGGTAGTATTTGATCCATGGACTAGTACCGATCCACGGGCAGAGGGTAGGAGACCACTGATCCACAGCCATCAAAGCTAATCATCCCCGTCGGTGAGAGGATGCTCCGGACAGAGGTTTATCAGGCAGAGCTTTTATCACACTCTTCTAACTTCCAGATAATATCAAGTAAAAACTTTGAGCTCATCAAAAGAGCTCATGTCTAAAGTGCATCAATCTATTTTCAAGACAAGTATGGGACCTCAGCAGTCGAGTGGTCCCGAAATCATGGCAGCGGTTGTCGAGTCGTGCCTCCGAGATCTATAGCCAATGAAGATCCGGCGTGAAGAGGTGCTAATGCTCGTTACATCTGTCAAGGCTCAAAGTTCTTCTTTTGGCGTGATGTGTTACCTTGGAGAGGGCTGCCAGCTCAAGTTCCTTCCTTCACTTGTCTATGGATCAAAATTTCAAGGTATATCGCCAATAGCCTTTGTATGGTTTCAGAAGGCGACGTAAATTGAAATCAAACTAAATTAGCCTTCCCGGAATGCGTTACCTTCTCTTATACTCACACACCTTCGGCCATCCCTCTCCCTTATACTTTAAAGAGTTATAGAATAGTTAATTTTTTTAATCAAAGTAATATTTATCTTAGGTTTCCTTGCTTCATATGCAATACGATTTATAACACTTGGAATAGATTATTTGTATTATAAGGTAAACCTTAATGAGATGAAAGGCGCAGTCACCATGAGTAGTTTATAAAATAAACTTGTTTCACTTCAGATGTCATCTTCCCGCCAATAGACGCGGACGCGGTAGCCGAGTTGTATAGGTATCGGATCGTGGCTGACTTTGTGACAAGTTAGAGCCCAGTACCACTAAAGACCCGCCGTGTAGGGCAGCGATGCACGCTAAACCTGTCGAGAACTGAAACTTCCTCCCAGAGGAATGGTGTGGTAGAGGAGAAGGGTTCCAGCTCAGGTGTCGACCACGCCACTTGATCATGGTACAAAATTACCTTGTTCGTCACTAAAAGCCCTCGTGTAGCTGAACAGTGCAACGATAATAATCACTCACTCACTCACCCACCAATAGACATCGTGACGCCTTACAGACAGTTCATAAATACTCACTACAAAAAAGCATTTATTGTAATCATAACTCGAATTTATTATTTGAATTAAATATAGTCGAGCACGATATCTCAGCCGTAAGTAATTAGCTATCACGGCTAAAATATGCATTTAATATATTCGTTTAAGAGGGTCTAACACGTGAAATTTTGAAAACTATCGGTTTTCATTTTTTTACATTCTCTAATAGTTCAAAGTGGTCGCGGTAACCGAGTGGTATAGGTATCAAATCGTGGCTGGTATTGTCACGAATTCGAGCCCAGTACCACTAAAGACCCTACCTGTAGGACGCTATGCACGTTAAATCTGTCGAAAGCTCAAAAGTCCTCCCGTTGGTGTGGTATTTAGGAGAGAGGGTAGCCAGCTTAGGAGGTGTCGTTTACTTCGCTTGACCATGGTTCAAAATTACGTGGCCCGTCGCCAAAAGCCCTCGTGTAGCTAAACAGTGCGACGTTAATTTTCACACACTCACTCTCTAAAGGTTCAAATATTTCACTTTAAAATGACATCATATGAGGAAAAACGATAATTTGAACTGACGCGTGTGCTGAACAGTGCGACGTTAATATTCAATCAATCAATGAGTACTCGGTATGGTGTTAGTAACACCATATGCTCAGTGACTCCAAAATCAAAATTTGTATGGTTAAAAACTCTATAATTAGTCATAAATAAGGCAATTACACAGTTCAATATGGATCGTGGGACAAAACTAATCTCCTTAAGTTAGTGTGATATTGAACTAAGTTATAACTGTGTCTCATGGTTCAAAAAATTAGATGCACGTAGGATTCGTGTAGTCCAATGAAAGTATCTTGAGATCCCAAAAAATGGCAAAATTAATGAACATAGTGAAAACAAATATTAGAAGAGTCTTTTTAAGGCGCAGAGGGTAAAGAAAATGTGCTTCATGGGCTTCTGGAATGTACTATAATAAGTAAATGCTCTACAAATTACAAGTTTTTACTTTTAAAGCCTGTTTTCTGAAAATGTAATATTTTTCACTTAATGCAACTTTTTCACAAACACCATTTATTATATAGTGGCCACGGTAGCCTAGCGGTCAAGGTATCGGAACGTGCTTGGCTTGTCACGAGCTCGAGACCAGTACCCCTAAAGACCCGCCGTGTAGGGATATGATGCCCGTTAAATCGGTCGAGAACTCAAACGTCCTCTTTGGTGGGGTAGTTAGGAGATGGGGGTGCAAGCTCATGTGCCGTCCTCGTCATTTCGATTTGGTTACAAATTACGAGGCCTTGGCGATGTCAATTTTTTTGGCGTATGGTATTGATCACCAAGCAACTTATTTTAACGATAGGTATTCCGAGAATTCACAAATCGTATTTTTGCAATAAAAACAAATATTAGTGTGAAATTTAAAAAATATATTATTAAGGCTATCAGAGTAATACATAAAAAAAAAAATTGTATTGTTTTCTTAAGTTAAAGAAAAGAAAGCACTTCATTTTTATATGATAGAGTCCAATGGCGACGGACCTTTTAATTTTAAACAATGGTCAAGTGTATTAAAATTATCTTGACCAGATAATATGGAGATGGAGCCAAACATTGAAGGTGTTTTCAGGAAATCAAATAATATAGAGAAATAAATTCTGTCACAATTCCTTCTTAGGCCAAAACAAAGAAAATTTTTATTTTAGTTAGTTTTTATTAATTACAATCGTACTTTAACCGTAATATTAAATGGCAAAATAGAAATTGAATTTCCTTGCAGTTTTCGTATCTGGTAGTTGGATAATCAATGTATGCTGTCGCCATTTATTGCCTTTATAAGGATAAAATGTAATTTATTAATTTTAGTTTTATATAGGATAAAAATAATTAAATTAAATTAATAAATTAATATTTGAAAAAAACTGTATTACACATCAAGTGTACTGTGTATTAATTAAACTAATGTATCAAGTAAACTGCATTAACATCAACCCCTAAATGTTTTTAAAAAATGTATTTGAGTTTGAGTGGCTGAATAAGAAGTATTTCATTAACGATTGAAAATTTGAACAATATATAAAAATATATATAGGAAGAGTGTAAACTAATAGTAGGAATTCAAAAAGAACTTCCCTCTTAAAAAGTTTCAGATAGTAACAACACATGCAGCCATTTATCATTTTTTTACAAGCTTTTATTTAACTTTCAATGTAAAATATTCGTGTGGAATCCTGCAACTCAATTTTGAAGCTGATGTCTTAAACCGATTGAGCTGAAATTTTGTATACGTGTTTAGTTTGGATGACAATGCAAGTTTTGATTCTTTATATTTCAATATCGCAGTTATTTAAAAAGATACTAATTAAAAAATTCTTCCTGATATTAGAAGGTTACTTTACCTGGATCCACGAGCTCTCGTGGCCTAGTGGATAAAGTAGCTGACTTTAAATGGATTACCCTGGGTTCGATTCCAAGGAGCTAGCAGCTTTTAAATATACCTTAAATCATTTTAATTTTAGTTCGTAAATTTTTTCTCTTCATCAAATTTAAATTTCCACGTTCCTTCCTGTTTTTTACAATTTTTTATTTAACTTGCAATGTAAAATGTTCGGGAGTGGAATCTTACAACTCAATTTTGATGCTGATGTCTTAAACCGATTACGCTGAAATTTTGTATTCGCGTTTAGTTTGGATGACAATGCATATTCGACCATTTAAATTCCGATATATCGCAATTAGTTATATTAATTAAAGTTATTAAAGTAATTAAAGTAATTTGTTCTTGTGGAATCTTGCAGCTCAATTTTGAAGCTTATGTCTTCCACCGATTGAGCTGAAATTTTGTACACACATTTAGTTTGGATGACAATGTATATTTGACTATTTACATTCCAATGTCGCAATTAGTTAAAAAGATATTAATTAAAAACCCTTTACCCCTATTAGCTCTTTATTCTGCCTAGCATCTTATCGGATTGAGCTTAAAGAAGTACCGATTTTTTTTACCTATTTTAAAAACCCGTCTTATTCTTTCTATCAAACTGAGACAAAATAAATTAAAAGTAAAACAGAACTTTTTAAAAAAATAAGCTTTTATTTAAATGCTCTAAAAAGAATAAAATACACTTTTCTTTTAAAAATTTTTTTGCTATCATCTTACAAAGTCATTACACAATTTATGATATAAAAGCTTGTCGCGTGAGATTTACGTACACGTATTTAATTTGCTTGTTTATCTACGCAGGTTAATCTCGCGACAAGCTTTTATATCATAAATTGTGTAATGACGTTGCAAGTTGATAACAAAAAAAATTTTAAAAGAAAAGTTTATTTTATTCTTTTTAGAGCATTTAAATAAAAGCTTGTTTTTAAAAAGTTCTTTGGTACTTTTAATTTATTTTTAACTTTTTAGTGTTATCGCTGGACAGGTTTCTCAGTCTAATCATCTCATTCAATAAGGTTGCAAGGTCATTTGCCAGTTAATTTTTAACAGGCTAGCTCAGGGGTACTCAATCTTTTTTCCTGCCGAATCACGTACATATGATAAATATTTCACTGGAGCCGCAACAAGAGGATAATGGGGGGCAGGGATAAACACTGTAAGACCAAAACCACATTGGACAAAGAAAAATTAATCAAAATATTAAACTTTTTTTTCTTTTACTATGATACCATATTAAAAAAGAAAAACAGAATTCTTTTTTTAAAATCCGTAATTTTAAACCAATTTTTAAAAACTCTGTGGTGAATTTGGATAATACTATTCTACAAACGAAAAAAAAAAATGGTTCGTGCAAATAGCTTTAATAATAACGAAGTTTTTAAATGTCTTATTAAAAATTTAAGTAATTTTTGAAAAATCGTTGAAAAAATTGTTTTCGGTATTTTATTTTTTGTGAATGACTGATTCTAAAAGAGAAAAAAACCTGAACTTTTTCAGTGCAGAATATCGATTCATTAAAACGAAAAAAAAAAAAATTCATACGGAACGATTAAGAAATCATTTTCATGAAAATGCGTTTTAGAAAAAATCGTGAAAAATAGAAAATATCATTATTTTTTAAAAAGAAATAAACAGTATAGTGACGAAACAAGTGATCTTTCTGATTATGTAATTACATTTTGTCTCAGTTTGATAGAAAGAATAAGACGGGTTTTTAAAAAAGGTCGAAAAATCGGAACTTTCAGCTCAATCCCATAAGATGCTAGTCAGAATAATGAGCTAATAAGGGTAAAGGGTTTTATATTAATATATTTTTAACTGATTGTGATATCAGACTATAAATGGTCCAAAACATGTATTGTCATCCAAACTAAACGTGTATACAAAATTTCAGTTCAATCGGTTGAAGACATCAGCTTCAACATTGAGTTGCAAGATTCCACCCGAACAAATTACTTTAAATAATATATTTTTAACTAATTGCGATATTGGAATATAAATGGTCAAATATGCATTGTCTTTGAAACTAAATGAGTATACAAAAATTCAGCTCACTCGGTTGAAGACATAAGTTTCAAAATTGTGTTGCAAGAGAGAGAGATTCCACCCGAACAATTTACTTCAATTAATATATTTTTAATTAATTACGATTTCGAAAGAAGATAAATTGTCAAGACATGCATTGTCATCGAAACTAAATGAGTATACAAAATTTCAGCTCAATCAGTTGAAGACATAAGTTTCAAAATTGAGTTGCAAGATTCCACCCGAACAAATTACTTTAATATATTTTTAACTTTAACTAATTGCGATATTGGAACATAAATGGTCAAATATGCATTGTCATCGAAACTAAATGGGTAAACAAAATTTTAACTCAATCAGCTGAAGACAGGAGCTTCGAAATTGAGCTGCAAGATTCCCCCCAAACATTTTACATTGCAAGTTAAATAAAAGCTTGTAAAAACAGGAAAGAACTTGGAAATTTAAAGTTGATCAAGAAAAAAAGTTTACGAAGGAAAATTAAAACCATTTAAAGTAAATTTAAAAACTGCGAGCTCCCGGGAATCGAACCCAGGGTAATGCATTTGAATCCAGCTACTCTAACAACTAGGTCACGAGTACTTGTGGAAACTGGTAAAGTAAGCTTCTAATCAGAGTAAGAATTTTTTAATTAATATCTTTTTAAATATTTGCGAATTCAAATTATAAATAAAGGAAACATGCACTGTCATCCAAACTAAACGTGTATACAAAATTTCAGCTCAATCGTTTGAAGATATCAGCTTCAAAATTGAGTTGTAAGATTCCAACCGAACAAATTACTTTAATAAATATCTTTTTAACTAATTGCGATATTGGAATATAAATGGTCACACAAAACATGCATTGTCACTGAAACTAAACGAGTATACAAAATTTCAGCTCAATCGGTTGAAGACATGAGCTTCAAAATTGAGTTGCAAGATTCCACCCAAACAAATTACTTGAATTCTTATCATTTTAACTAATTGCGATATTGGAATATAAATGGTCAAATACGCATTGCCATCCAAACTATATAAATGTGTGTACAAAATTTCAACTCAATCAGTTGAAGACATGAGCTTCAAAATTGAGTTGCAAGATTCTACCCGAACATTTTACATTGCAAGTTAAATAAAAGCTTGTAAAATAATTACATAATCGGAAAGATAATTTATTTCGTCACTATACTGTTTAATTCATTTTAAAAAATAATAATATTTTCTATTTTTTACGATTTTTTCAAAAATGCATTTTTATGAAAATGATTTTTAATAATTCCGTATGAAGTATTTTTTTTTCGTTTAAATGAATTGATAATCTGCACTAAAATTTCAGGCTTTTCTCTTTTAGAATCAGTCATTTAAAAAATAAAATTCCGAAAAAATTTTTTTCTACGATTGTTCAAAAATTACTCAAATTTTTAATAAATCATTTAAAAATTTCGTTATTTTTAAAGCTATTTGCAGGAAACTTTTTTTTCGTTTGTAGTCTAGTATTACACAAATTTTGCACCAAGGTTTAAAAAATTGGTCTAAATTTATGGATTTAAAAAAAAAATTGCAGGTGTTTTTCTTATTTAACATAGTATTATGGTAAAAGCAGAAAAATAAATGAGTTTTAATATTTTGATTAATTTTGCTTTGTCCAATATTTTTATGGTCTCACAGTGTTTATCCTTGTCCCCCATTATCCTCTTGTTGCTGCTCGATTGAAATATTTATCATATATATGTGGCCCGGCGGGAAAAAAAGATAGAGTATCCCTGAATTAGCCTGTTAAAAGTTAACTGGCAAACGACCTTGCAACAATGATGCGTTGAATGAGGTGAGTAGACTGAGAAACCTGTCCAGCGATAACTAAGAAATTAAAAATAATTTAAAAGTAAAAAAACTTTTAAAAACAAGTTTTTATTTAAATGCTCTAAAAAGAATAAAATAAACTTTTCGTTTAAAAATTTTTTTGCTATCAACTTATAACGTCATTACACAATTTATGATATAAAAGCTTGTCGGAAGATTTACCTGCGTAGATAAACAAGCACATTAAATAACTTGATCTGAATGATTTTAATTTTTAAAATTTTCAAACTAAGTAAATACGTGTACGTATATCTCGTGACAAGTTTTTATGTCATAAATTGTGTAATGACGTTATAAGTTGATAGCAAAAAATTTTTTAAAAGAAAAGTTTATTTTATTCTTTTTAGAGCATTTAAACAAAAGCTTGTTTTTAAGAAGTTTTTTTTTTTTTACTTTTAAATTAATTTGCTCGGGTCCCCTTTCTTCCTTAGAAACTCTACATACTATTTCATCTTATGTTAATGCTCTTGTGGAAATTTGAAAGAATCTTAAAATTGTTAAGGACTTAAATATCCTAGTATTTTTTTACTTTTGTTCGCGACCATATTGGAATTTTTGGGAATGAAAGGGCTGATTTGACAAAGTCTGCAGCTACGCGGGGAACTGAAATACCCGGTAATATTCCAAAATTATTTAACTAGAAAAAAAACTGAAGAAAATGATGTCACACACTCTTAAGAACACTCAGTACACTTAAACAGCTCACTCTTTTCTGACAAAGAAATTTTCTCGACCATTTCACAAAGACTGTCTTGTGATTCATTGTTTACAAATTCTAAAATCTCTGAATTTCTTACTGGTCATGGTAATATTAATATATCCGACTGGTTTAGTGTCATCATTTTCATCAAAAAAATTGAAATTTATTTTATAGTCCATTTTTGTAGCCTGTTTAATAAGCTTTCTAAAAATGTGTGTCGTACTTTTAATTCTGAATCAATTAGAAAAAAAGTTATAGCTGTTTTTACTTGAGGTAGTAAGCCCAAATCGAAACCGGAAGTGTGAGTTTTCAGTTGATTTTCACTAGCAAAAAAATGAGATTTTTATTCATTTAAAATATTTTAACGAATTCTTTTTATGTTTAGTAAACTTTATTTCATTTTATAAATTTTTAATAGATATATTTTGCTTGAAAATAGGCAAAGGTTAACTGATTGCAATGTTTGTTTTGATTTAAACGAGTTGCTATTTTTTATCATTTGTGTTCAAAATTAGATCTCTTTTTAACTTTTTTATTAGTACTTTTATATAGAATTATAGTTATTTTTAAATTAAAGTTGACATGCAAAAACCAAGATCAATGAGGCCAAAAAAGAATTTTCCAGAGAGCAGAATTTTTGTTGGAGAGACGTTGAAAGAAAAATCAACGGATCTTCCAGAAATTCAGCTATTAATTCTATTAAAAAGATTTAGAAGATTTTGATCGCAAAGTTCTTTATAAGAAAATGTCTTCACAGGAAAGCTCAGAACTGCAATGAAAGTCTTAACAATGTCGTGGGGAGTATAATTCCGAATGACACAACTTTGATGAGCTACAAACACTCCGTTTAAGAAATTATATCACAATACTTTTTAATTCTGGATTTGCTGGTCTATTACCTCTACTTCACAAATTAGGAATGAAATTATGTTCTGAAATGAAAGGATATTTTTGGTACCTTGACAAACGAGAATTGTTGGTTCTACGAGAGGCATTCTAAACCAATCTCGTAAAAAAGAAAGGCCCTTCAAAAATGTAAAAGAGATAGAAGTATGAGGTTCAGGAAGGCACAGCATACAAATCAGGAGAGTATTAATACCTTCCTAAGTCTTTAGAAAAATTTATTGTGCAAATGGAAACTTTATTTTGCATTTTCCAAAGAATGTTATTTTTGAACATAATGGTTAACGGTAAGATTAATATTCCTTAAAGTAAAAGAAATATTTTTATGAAATATTTTGAGTTTGTTCTTTGTGTTATAATGAATGCTTTCTGTGCTAAATGTGTTAAGGAGAGAGATAATTTTAAAGTTAAGTTATTTTTTAATGTAATTTTATATGGAAAAAAATTTATTTCAGAAATATTCTGTGTTTTATATGTCGAACACCTTTATTTCATAATTTTATTGTAAAACTTGAGTTTTTTTAATAGACAGCATAGTTAAACATTGAAGAATTGTATCCCTGCAAAAATTTTATTTATTTTTGTGATATATATTTTACTAGAGTTGTTAGCAAAAGAGCAATTTTTTGCAATATTTTGGTACAAATTTCTCAATATTTTGAAAAATAAGATTGCAAAAAATTCTTCTTGCTGTATTTTCATAGTTTTGCAACACTTAATTAAAAAATAACAATTAAATAATTATTTAAGTTACATTTTAGAAAATTGTCTCCGAACCCTGTCGGATGCCTTAAAGAGTACCTCAACAGATTTAATGTATGCTCTTCCAAACTTTATGACTACAAAGTTGGTGGTGAGCAAAGTATTGAACGTCTTTTTCTTTTTTTGTTCAAAATTTAAGAAAGAAAGCAAAAGCCTGAAAACTAAATTGCATGATCTTAAAATCAACTGGCCAAATTTTTTTCATCTTGTTTAAAGTAAAGCTTTGCTCATATTAATTCGACATGGTTTTGTAAATTTTCATTTCCCTGTATCTGTAGCTTCATTGTATTGATTTTATTGTGTTGCAATGGCGTCTCTTTCTACAACTCACAAACATCAAGGACCAGATTCCTTTCGTCTCAGTCGTCTAAGGCATGCACGGCGTTGATGTGATCCAGTAGGTTAATAGATAAAATAAACACTCCTACCAAGGTTAACAGCTTATCACCGAAATGTAATTGTTTTCTATTGTAAGGTACTTTTTGACTTTGTAATTTGTTTTTATTAATTGCAGTTGTCTTGTAATCCGCTCTTGGAAATAAAAAACAATGTTTTTGTTATTTCATTTTAACTTTCTGTTTTATTTATCTTATTTTTTTTACTTGCATCTGTAAGCACTGTGTGATACTTGTGAGGCACCGGAGTTATTTTATCTGTTTTCAATATAAAAAAAATATGCTTCAAAATGTAACATTTTCCACATTAAATACAATATAAAATATCTATTCCACATCTCATTGAAATACACAAAATTTATAAAATATTTTTTTATGAGAAAAATTATTTTATTCCTTCCTCAGTGACTCGACAGTCTAGTTTGGGCTTTGGCCTACTTCCCTCTGGTGATCTCCAATTTTTAGCTTTCAAAACTAGGAGATCCCTTTCTAGGTCATCAGTCCATCTTAGATTTGGAAGTGCCAAATCAATGTGCCAAGTTTTCGGCTTTGAAGAATTTTTTAGAACTGCGGTCTTCGTTCATTCTGCTCATTTAAAATTCATTGTATTTTGATAAAGTTAATGATGTCAGCTTCTTCATGGGAGTGATAAAGTTCCAAATTTGATGAAAAATGGTTTGACTTTCAGAAAAACAAGTGGAATGTAATAAAATATGCTGATTTTTGTACCAGATGGCTGTGTGTGAAGATCTAATATTAGTATTTTGGTATTTTTCAATTCGAAATAAAAAGCAAAATTTGATTCTCCTTCTACGACATTGGTTGGAAATAGCCTAAATTGACTTAAATTTATTTCTAGACATTTCATACCAGGATGCGTATTTTTTTAAACATTGCTAAATAAAAAGCCTCATATTTTAGCTCATACGTCCGTTTCATCTCCTGTGGCCGTAGTAGTCTAGTGGGCAAGGTAACGGACTGATGACCGGCATATCATGAGTTCGAGCCGCCTAGTACCGCTGATGACCCGCTGTGCACGTTAAATATGTGAAGGTTCAAACGTTCTACCGTTTTCGTTATGTAGAAATTTCAAAGGGGGTTACAGCTCAGGTTTCGCGATTTGGCTGAGCGAGACGTTTATATATGCCGGTGGCACTTGAGAGGTGAAAGTCGTATTGTAGCTTTAGCGTTGAAGTATAGTATTATTGAATTGAATACATTATTGTATGAAGAGGGGGCGGGTTGCAATAAAAACTATGATTGAATATTGGGTCACCAATATCGAAAGTTCGAGAAACACCGAGTTAATCACATCAGTTTTCATTTCAGTAAACAGCCATTTTGTAAAAAAATGCAATAATTATTATCGATAGAAAAGTATCAAGTGTCGTACCCATTTGGAATCTTTACAAAAGGGGTCACCTTTTGAAATAGCTGACTTAGGTAGCATATAATATTTTTCTTTATGGCAGTGCTTCTCAAACATTCAATACTGGTGACCCACTTTTCAATCACACAATTTTTATCTCGCCCCTCTTATGCAATAATTAATACATTGAATGCAATAATAATGCACTTTGACACACTAAAGCTACAATACAATCTTAATTATAAACCGTACAAATTAATAAGATAAGTATATTAAATTTTATATATGTTACTTTTAAGTAATATATTTTATTTTTTCTTTCTCGAATTTCTAATTAGAACAGATTGCAAAATGCGGTGGCTGCTTTGAAGACAATATAGAGATCAGCCAAATATAGGAAAAGTACTCAGTGTCAGTTTCTAATCATAAACCTTCCTTTGAAAAACTTTCCTCTGCAAGACAAGCCCATAGAAGTAGTTAATACTTGTTAAACTAGATCTTAATTTAGTATTAATAAATTAGTTATAAAAAATACGTAGTGCAGCACACTGATACATTAAATGTACTGTCTGAAGTATACCGCTCTTCGCAAGAGTTCATTTTTAAAGAACTAAAAAATTCTTGATTTAATAGCTGAATTGTCAGGATAGTAAACCCAAATGCTCGACAATGTTTACGAAAATAAAAAATGATATTTCAAAATGAATGCTCATGTTATAATTAGTTTTAAATGAATTGTAATTTTAAGCCTCACAGAAGTAGCATTTAGAACGAATGTTAAATGTGTGATGGAAAATAAAATATAAAATTCCGATGAAGAATAATTGTGTTATTTTTAATATTTAAAGCGAGAAGACTTCAAAATGTTTTATCCCGGGAGTAGGCACACACTCGATACTAACATTAGGTCACGCAGGATAATTTAAGTCACCCCAATCCTTTTTTATAATTATTTACAATGTACACGATAGAAATCGTGATTCCAGTGAATAGTTTAACTAAGTGAAAGTATACTTACCTACTTTCAAGGTTTTTCAATTTTTTTTTGTAACAAATAAACAGTTTTGCCAGAATTAACGATTTCGTGATCTGTGTGCCCCGCGCGACCACTTCTGGGTTAAAAGTGTATTCAATGTAATATGGATGTTACTGCTAAAACAATTTTGTAAAACGTTTTTCATTATGCTTTATGTGTTTGAGAATACACATAAAAATAAATCTTGGCCAAGAAATACTTCAAAGTGCTTTCTACGGTTTTCCAAATATCATAAAACCCTTTTACATGGAAAACACACAGAGAAATACATTATTTACAACTTTCCTAAATGAGAAACAAATATATATAAGACAGGGGTCATAACTAACTGTACCAATAACTTAGAAGATCAAACAGATGATCAGTAAATTATTCTGCTGCCTACAGCAGTGGTTCTCAAACTTTCGCTACTGGCGACCCAATTTTCAGTCATAATTTTTAACGAGGCCCCCCCCAAATAATGAATTGAATGGAATAATAATGCATTTTGGTGCTAAAGCTACAGTACGATCATAATTATAAACCGCACAAGTTAACAAGATAAGTATTAAATTTTGTATATGTAACTTTTAAGTAATATTGTTACGCAGATGGGGGGGGGGGGGGGGGGGGGGGGGGGGGGGGGGGGGGGGG
>BMAV01027817.1:0-17152 GCA_019973955.1 Trichonephila inaurata madagascariensis | reverse complement strand
TTTTTGGTGACGGACCACGTAATTTTGAACCATGGTCAAGTGACGTGGACGACACCTGAGCTAGCACCCCCTCTCCTAACTACCACACCACACCAACGGGTGGACGTTTCAGCTCTCGACAGATTTAACGGGCATCGCTGCCCTACACGGCGGGTCTTTAGTGGTACTGGGCTCGAACTCGTGACAAGGCAAGCCATGGTCCAATACCTTAACCACTGGGCTACCGCAGCCCTAATTGCTTCCTGGCATCCTACAATAACGAAAGAAGAACTTAAAACTATTTTCACCTCAAAAGAAAAATCGACGTGAAGCTGTAATAAAGAACAAAGGCAACCTCGCTAAGTTCAATAACCTCCGACAACTCACTGCCATCATTAGTATCTAATGTATACCAACAGTTACTGTAGCATAACTCTTTTTCGGTTGCAAGTATTTGAATTTTCTTCTTTGTATTGAGTTTAGTATTAAATTCTTTAAATGATATAAAATACTTAGTATATTTTTTCCAACGCGTAAAAAGTTTTCTTTAAACATACAAACTTAAAATTTAAAAGAGTGTCCACAATTTTGGCCACCACTGTATAAACATTTATATTTGTATGCAAAGTCATACCTCAGTTTACGCGAATTGGATAGCGTAGTTATCACTGTTCCACCTATCACGCAAGAGTTCGGGGTATTACTATATTTAGTTTTATTTTCCCAATATAATTCCAAGTCAAAGATATATCACGGCACGCCTACACTACACTTAACATTTCTTCTGAAAAAAATCGCAAGTATATCCAGAAAGGCGTTCGCCCTGCCTGCTCTATACAGCATATAGTATCGATATTTCTTCCCCCTCCCCTTGAATGAAATAATCAAGAGTATTTAAACATTACTGCATGGTCAGTTTAAGGTAAAATCCTACTTTTGCCATTCCTTGGGGAGGGGATTTTAAAATTGTGCAAAGTTGGCGCAAAAGCGTGGTTTTCAAATTTAAATTCGGCGCAAGAAATAAGATGACGCCATTCAATTAACGACTTGCCAATATAAAGATATAACCCGACACAAAGTAAAAATCGAATTTCGCAGGATAATACAAAGACGATTAATATAAATGAAAAATAGCTTAATAACTATCCATGTCAAGAACATCGCACATGTTCTTTTGCAACTGCAGTTGACCTGCAAAAATAACGATATGCAGTTTCTGTTCTTAGTTTTACCTCTGAGGCACAATGCATTATAGATCACTTCCTCTAAAGAATTCTAGTTTAGAGTTTAAAAACAAAGGTTAAAATGATCTTTACTAAAGAATATGCGGCCTTCAAACAATTCAGTTAAATGCGTTTATATTCACTCACGCTACTTATCCTTTGATAATTTTGAGAACTACAGCAGTTTTCGGTTCCCAGTTGAGTTGAGAGACACTGTACTAGTACACAATCAACTCTTAGAACACGTAAACCATTTTAATATTTTATGACAAGTGAGGGAGTTTATAGTAACGTGGTGGTATTCAACTACACCAGGGCTTTTGGCGACGGACCTAGTCATTTTGAACCATGGTCAAGTGACTAGGACTAAACTCGAGCTGGCACTCTCTACCCCACCTCACCAATGGGAAGACGTTAGCCTCGACATATTTAACATACATCGACAATCTTTGGGCGACGGTCTACAGCGGTGTCAGGATTGAACTCACGATGCACCAGGCACAAATGAAATGGCTTCCGCTCTTAGGGACTTGCCGTATTCATAAATGGCTTGGCTGTTAAATCCAGCCCATTTGAAAGAAAACAATCTGTTTTGTCTAATCGCGTTTAGTATGGCAACTTCACCCCATATGATCTTATTTCAAACTCCCCTACCTTTTCTTACTTTCTTCCAAGTGGTTATTTAAAACTTCCTTTCAATAACCGTACGCAGTTATCTTAGAGGTATAGTATAACGGACTTGAGAATATTCTCTTAATCCTTGTTATTAAAGAAATATATTCCTCTCTTCTCGTTCCGTCGAGATGCGGCAGACGGTTGAAAGACTGGATTTGCTGTCATGGAGATGTGACGTCATTTTCTCTTCGTTTTCCTATGAAAGCGAAACAAACTAAATCAACTGGGAGTGGGATTTCCCACCCACCCGTCCACCAGCGTTGTTGCGCTGCATTTAATGTGGACTGCTTTCTATTTTTATAGGTAACTTCAACGAATTGTTCTCTGTTCAATTTATTAAGTTGAGTGGATAATAGAGTTTTCTCCAAGGTACCACGTAAATGTAAAACCGTTTACCAAGCACAAATTCGTGACCTTAACCACTAGGCTACCGCGGCTACGTGTTTTATTGCGGACTTGCAGCGAGTGAATATTAACGTCGCACTATTCACACGAGGGCTTTGGGCGACGGACCGCGTAATTTTAAACCATTGTCAAGTGACGTGGACGACACCCGAGCTGGCACTCCTCTCCTAGCTACCATACCAACAGGAGGACGTTTGAGCTTACGACAGATTTTACGTGCATCGCTCCCTACACGGCTCGCGGACTTGCACAAATTATTTACTTTAGAATAATTACATAAATTTTAGGTAAAATTGTGAGACTTAAAAAAATTTCACAGATCGGAGATTAACACTGTAGAAGAGCTTGAAATAGAACAGAGCCGCGAGGTGATAGTTTACATTTTAATATGTAAAAATGCTTAGATTATGCAAGTAATCATGAGAGCTCAAACCCATATACAAGTTTTCTTAAAAACCTTGTAACATATCACAAACATCAGACAGAAGCAAACAAAAAATTAGAAAACTTACCTATTACCCATGGAATTCTAAGAACCCGAAACTACCCTGTTCCATTAAATTCATTACAATCTATAAAACCTTATGCATCAGAATATAGTTTTAAAACACTGAAAGACATTTATACGATTTTAAAAAAATTCTTTTAAATTCTTACTTCCAACGTTTGATTTAAGTGTTTGTTAAATAAATAATGATTATAGGAAAAGTTGGTCGAAAAAATCTTCAATTTCAAAAAACATTTTGGTATTTAATAAACATATCCAGAATTTAAATACAAGCAACAGAAAGGTCGAAAGATTTCGTTAGACAATATGTAAATAAAGTAGACACATTTTTGTATTAAACTTTTATTTTCATTAACAAGCGTGAATTCAAAAATTGGCACACACACGAATTGTTGAAATTTGTAGAAAAATAACCATTTCCATGAGGCATAAAATTAAGTGTTCTAAAAATCCTTGGTTTAAGTATACATTTGCTGAAAGAAACAAATAAAAGCTCAGAGTAAAAATATTTCAAGCCTTGGATAACATCACAACATGCGATGTGATATTACTGCGTTATTTAGATAAAATCCTTTACTAACATTTACCTAATTTCCATCAAGAGCCAAATCTCATTCTAAATATCAAGTCTCTTGAACAGGGAAAACTTTCCATCAACTCGACCTCCTGGCCCAAAATGCTTTATCTGTAGTAAAAAGTTGTTAACAGTGGTCTCTTATTTTCCGTAGTTAAGAAAGGAATTGCTGAACTGTAATATACCTTAAAATCCAAAACATCTGTAGCAAGTTGCTCAATCTGATAAGTTACATCTAATTTTGTCCAAAATTCACGTTCCGTTTGATTGGATACGTAGAACATTTCTTGTATTGTACCCAGAAGAGGATCCTCGATTATTTGAGTGATTGTATAGTCTGTTACATTCTCTTTCTTGTACAGCCACAACTCAGCTACGTATTTGCTACTATTTGTTAAAATCTCTGGCAAGGGAATTCGGAATTTCAGACACTGTTGTCCATTTTGAGGAAGGCACGAATCGGGAACTGTAAAGATAAAAAGATCAATTATTTTTTTAAAGAGCGATTGCTTTTAATTAAAGAAAAGGATTGTGTATAGTCACTAGCTTTCTGTTAGATTTTATAACAAATAGGAACACGAATTCTTATATAGCAGCGGTCACCAAACTTTAACCTTACGGATCAGTAAACTCATAATTTAAGTTCTGCGGACTATTAAAAAATCCTATTAAGTGTTAAATATATTTATAAAAAGTTGTGAACTAAGAACACAATGCATCTTAAAACATAGCTTAACCTTGAGAGCGAGTATATTCCACATTTTTCTGGGGTTGTCGCTGACCACTAGTCGTCTACGGACCAACCCTTTTGCGAATTCCGCTATATAGGGTTAAACAAGTCTTGTCCCGATTATAAATATTTGAGCTCAAAATCATAATTAGACATGCTTGGAAAAATTACAAGTACCGTTAAGAGTTTGAAGGAAGCAGGATTAGATTCGAGCACCTTCTGTTCCGTAAGCGAGTACTTCAACGATCACGCCAAAACTATAGTCTTCGTGTGATGGCTGGTACCGATTTATATAGATATCACACTGCCACACGCTCTCTTGAATACATGTCATTTCGGACAGAATTATATTTCTTCACAAGTGTTTAAGGAGCATTTGCATCACCTACTGCATGCAAAACTGCTAAAAATGACCTATCCAATTACAAAATCTGCATTAAATTTTTGCAATTAATTTTATTTACAATCAGGGCAAGAGTTTTGGTTCAACTTATACATCACTACGAAACAGTAACGCATGGCATTAATCAAGATCAGTTGGCGTACATAATCTCTAAATTAAAATTAACTCTTAGATTAATCAAAGGTAAAATTAAATATAAACCCTCACCTTTGATTAAGCTAGGAGTCTTTACAAGAAAAGTGTTCTTGAAATTAAAGATCGTGAAATTGGCTTTTTAACCAAGCTTTTCCTCAAACTTGATACAGTTTTCGCCCCGATTCTCTATAATCCAGATATTAGTTGTGTACGAAATCGCAAGTACGGATTATAATTCAGGTTTGTCATAATTAACATGGCTTGAAATATTCGAAGACGTAGAGATTTAATTTATTGGATGAAGTAATTCGAGCTTTCCAGGAAAATCTTAAAAGCCGGAATATTGCGAGCCAGATTTTAACGAGAAGGAATATTGTTTCGCTGAGCCATGCGTTGGTTAGTTTCTTTCTAGAATAATTCTTAGAAGAGGACCGAGAGATAGAACTCCGATTATATTAAAATGTCACTACACGAAATATATAAAGGCATTGGAATCTATTTTAATCTCACCAATCATGGCAAAAGGTGCAAACTGTCCATTCTGACTTTTCAAATCTTTTTTAAGGCTCGTAAATAAATCAACCTCCGTCAGAGAAATTGTAATCCTAAAGACTAGTTTTCTCACACATGTGGTAAAAATTCCCCATTTCATAAACTTAAAATTCTTTCATGATTCTGCATAAGAAACTTTAAAGTTTGTATTCAAGTTAGCCAAGATGTGTTCGATTATGATTAACTCTTTACAATTTTTGATATATATCGATTGCATGTTATTGGTTTGATAAACCATTAGTTCGAGAAATTAATAGGATGCCGAAAATAGCCAATTAAATACTAGCACAATTCAAAAGGATTACGTCTTAACTTACAGATAAGTTGACCGATTGCTTTTAATGAAACAAATTGAAATATTTTAACCCTTTAAGGACCATGCGAATTTTCCTGTTAAGCCTAACTTCAGTTAAACAATTAATATTAAGACGAAATATTGTGTTTGCATTTAGTATGTTCAGTTTAGCCACTCATAGTTAAAATATTGCCATCAAAAGCAATATGGCCAGAGATTATATAATTCAAAGGCAAAAGGAACAAGGCATTCTAGATCACAATAAATACTCTAAAATAACCTACTATACATAAAAACACCGATATAAATGCACGTTTCTAAAGGTACAAGCAGCGAAATTACTAAAATAAATTTCAAAATTACACTTATTCTTTGTTTCAAAAATAAAATTAAAAAGACTATTTAGAAATTGGCGAAACTAGAACTGGACTTTTAAAGTTTTTGTACCGCTTATACCTAACTACTTATGTTCAGTTAATAAAAATTGCATCAATCGTCAGAACTTGAACCAGGTATAACCTTATCTCCTTCCAACTTTGGTTTAAATAAGATTATTTAAGAGAAACAAATTAAGTACTCTACATTAATTTCTCTTTTAAAAATGGTTTTCCGATCAACTTAATTAGTTGAAAGTAATTATTTAAGGTTTTTTTACACAAATTTGAATGTTTGAACTGGGTCAAATTCTAATTACCAATCAAGTCCTTTCTAATTATCACACGGAAGTTCAAAATAGCCGTCGCAATCCCTTTTCAAATAAATATTTTAGTGCCTTAAAAAGGCACTTTGCTTAAGAAAAAGTTTGTGAGAGAAGACATCGAATATCCTGATACACAGCCAATAGTGGAAAATTGCACCGACTCTTAGAAAATTATTGCAGGGACGTCACCTACACTTCCGAATTGCGGGGGGCAGAGACTCTAGGGGGCATAAGGCTTGACTGATGCAAAGAACGCATTTGAGCTTGAAGCCCAAAACTAGAGCTTGCAGGCCGGCCCTTATATTCTCCGTTCCGCCATTGGGCAATATCTTTTGATTTTACATAGACAGCTAGATTTTACGTCGCACTACAGAGCTGCAATTACGGACGGATCTCTTAATTTTGAACCGTAGTCGAGTAACGAGGATACGCGAACTTACAGCCCCTTCCTTGCTTCCCCACCACACCATCTGGGGGAGAGACGCTCGAGCCTCTACATAGTGATCGGCGGGTCTTCAGTGGTACCAGTCTTGAACTCATTACATGCCAGAAACGAGTTTGAACTGTATGCTACCACCGCCACAAGTGTCTTACGGAAATAGACTCCTAAGGAGGACTGCGGGAATGTCAATGATAAATATTCAATCTTTTGAGCTATTAAACCTATAGGCTTTAAATTTGGGGACCTAACTTGACATCCGAATGCTACGCTCCAAGTGGTGCTTATTGTCGGGTGATATGGAATCCAATATGGCAGTCCAGCTGCAGCAAAATAGAAAAATGATTAAGGACTACTTGGAAACATATTTGAAATAAAGATTATATTTAATAACTAGCATCAATCAATAATTTATATATATAAATAATTATACACTACATTAAAATCAATCAATAATGAATATAAATTAGCAGGTGCCGATAACTTCCAATATTCCAAATCTTTGAGTTCTTATAAAGAATTTCATTGCACAAAGGACGTTTAAGATATATTATGCAGTAGTAAATAAATTGAAAATGTGCAATTTGCAGCAGTTAATATACTCTCCCCCCGCGCGGGGGCGGTGTAATATCCTGTACTGACCAATGATATTTGAAATTTCCGTATTCGAATATAGAACAAAACACAACACAAGACTGAAGCATTAGTATGAATTTTTGCAATAAAATGTTTAAAATGTTAAAGAAATTAATAGTTTAAAATTAATAGGGTTACCTCGCATTGACACAATAAAAGTTAACTATAATATGCATTATTCCATGTCAGCCTCATTACCACGTGATAAAAGTATCAAGGTAAACGTATTGTAATGATACCGCACATCTTGGCAAATAAACTTGGCGCGTATCACTCCGATATCAAATTAGCACACCCTCTTATCTTTCAAGAAAAGAGAACAGGTAAATTTCTAGGAAATATTTAGAGTAAAATCTGGAATAAGTTTCTGGGTTACATCAGAGAGCAACAGTTCTTGATGCCTTTTAAAACTTTCAAATGATTTCACTTCTTTTTACAGTACCTTCTTTTCAAGAAAGTAATTAACACTAAAAAAATCATTCTTGAGAATTACCTCGTGTAATGGATTTTTAAATAAAGTAGTTAATTGTTTATTTGTTTTTACGCCAAGTAGAAAATGCTATTTGAAATTTTGCCAAGCTTTTCAAAATAAAAGTTTAACTTGAATTCTTTTAGGTAATAATGTACGTCATGTAAGGCCTATACAAACTTTGCTCGTAGCACTCTAGTATAAAATAAGCACCCAATAAACTATTTAAAATATAAAGGTAAACATTATGAAATACCTAGCGAAGAGGGTGTCCAACGGCTAGTACCAAGTAACTAAAGCATTTCAAAGGATATTGCTAAAAGAGCAAATAATCATTTATATCTTTAAATATAGATTACTTTCGTTGGCTATTTGAAGACAAATATTGTATATTTAAAGGTTTTCTAAAGAAAATTCAAACATAAGATACTTCTGTTTATACTTTATGAAACTTCGATCACTAAATGGCAATTAAATTCGCGTGGTATACAATTTCCTCCAAGGCTACTGTTACATGCATCGAAATAAAGTTTCATAACAAAATAAAATGGAAAGTTCAACGAAAACTTACGAATTTCTGATCGTACAACAGTGCTACTCCAACTGTTGTAATCGGAATAATCATCAGAAAAATTACGAGCACGATTATCCCACGATCTACTGTTAGCATCGAAGCTTTGCAAAAAGAATAAAGGAGGACTAACTGTATGAGGTCGTGCAAGATCCATAATCATCAAAATACGAATTTTCATTTCCTCAAGAATTGCCTTTTTAAGGTTATCTCTTGCAGTCGGTGCTGTAATCTCAGGAATCCTTGAAGTCGGTTCTGTAATCTCAGGAATCGAAGTTGTCTCCAGGCAATCACAGCGTTGTTTTCTAAAAGAGATTCTTATTTCTTCATCAGACGCATTACTGCTGTTTGCTGTCACACTGCCCAAAGTAAACAGAGCGAATAGAACTAGCTGGAAAACTACTTTCATTCTGCGTTTGATAAAAATCGAGTTATAAAGTTCGTAAAAGATTACCCAATTTATAAGTCTGGAGTCCCTTTCAGTAAAAAATAAGAAAGTGTCAACGAAACTGGACGTTACTTGTAAACGTTGATACACACATAACATAGTGTCATTGTTAACGGTATATTTATACAGAAATTAGTAGAACACAAGGAAAATGCTTGAATGTTGTTTCATTAATATCGTATTTGGTTGATTTAATTAAATTGTGGGCAATGTGTAACAATTACGGCTATTATCTTAAACGACAGTAATAAAAGCAACACATTTAAATAGATTTGATTTGATACTACTTTTTATTTACCTAGCACTTTGAAGAAACACAAGACTCGTAATTTTTAGCAACGTTAAAGTGTCAAGGACGACACTTGAACCGGCACTATTCTCCAAACTTCAACATCACACCAAAAGGTGGAATTTAAGCCTTGACGTGCATCAGCCTCTCCACACGGCGATTCTTTATTTGAATTAGGTTTTGAACCGCGACAGCGTCGGTCACGGCATTAAAACCAAGACCAATTTAGACCATGAGATCGCAACCCTCAACACTAGATTACGACGACAAAAAGTAAAGGAAGAAGATTAAATAAAAACTTCACCATTTTAAACCATTATGAAGAATGAGGATGACATCAGAGCTTATATAACTTTCAGACCATACCAAAGAAAGATATTCAGTCCAAGCAAATTTAAATCTCTTTCGTTACAATAAAAGACAAGTATGGTTCCCGGAAGACAAGCTGTCATGGTCTCAAACTGGGGGCTGGTGTTGTGTTTAAGCTTTCGTACTACTTAATACCCACCGTTAAAAGGTACTGATGCGCGTTAAGTGGAAGTTAGGAGAAATATATTACCAGATCAGATGTCATACATATTGGTCAAATATCGCTGATGACACCTTTAAGCTAGCAAATCTACGCCCACTCCCCAAACTACGACATTTCGCAAGCGGTTTGACTGGAACCTAGACTGGTTTAACCCTCTGAACGGAACATCAATTTTTTTGCCGCTATTAGAAACATCCGCCTGACAGACAGATACGCAAATTTTTTTTTGAATTTTATTACCTTAAGAACTGTTTAAATATGATTTTATCACTCATGAAATTGAGTAGAATTTTTAATATTTAAGTCTTTATGAGGCACACTATATTAATATATTTTTATCACAAGAATTGTGACTGGCATTTTTATTAAAACGGATTTGAAAATATTTCTATTCATGTCAAAATAATACCAAAAATGAAAAAAACTATAGGAATATTCGTCTGGTAGACGGTGAAAAGTAAGAAAAATCGCACATATTGTGATTTGAAAAAAAATTCGCAAATTACCACCACGTGATCTATGGATCCTCAGCAGTCCAGTGGTCCCGAATTCATGGCAGGCGTTGTCGAGTGGCGACTCCAAGATCTATAGCCAATGAAGATCCGCCGTGAAGAGCAGCTGATGCACGTTAAATTTGTCAATTCTCAAAGTTCTTCCTTTGGCGTTATGTGTTAACTTGGAGAGGGCTGCCAGCTCAAGTTTCCACCTTGTCACTTGACTATGGATCAAAATTTCAAGGTCCATCGCCAATAGTCTGTATGGTTTCAGAAGGTGACGTAAATTAAAATCAAATTAAATTAGCCTTACCGGAATGCGATTAACTCTTTTATACTCACACACCTTCGGTCATCTCCCTCTCCCTTATAATTCTTTAAAGAGTTGTAGGACAGTTAGTTTTTTTTATTCAAAGAAACAATATTTATCTTCTTCGGTTTCCTTGCTTCATAGCCAATACGATTTATAACACTTGGAATACATTATGTTTAGTATAAGGTAAACCTTAATGAGAGATATGAAAGGCAAAGTCACCATGAATAGTTTTTAAAAGAATCTTGTTGCGTCACTTCATATGCCATTTTCCCTCAAAAAGACGCAGCCGTGGTACCCAGTAGTATAGGTATCGGGTCAAGGCTGTTTTCGTCACAATTTCGAGCTCAATACCACTAAAGACCCCTTATAGGGCAGCGATGCTCGCTAAATCTGTCGAGATCTGAAACGTCCTCTCGTTGATGTGGTGTGGTAGTTAAGAGAAGGAGGTGCCAACTCAGATGTCGTCCACGTCACTTGACCATGGCTCAAAATTACGCGGTCCGTCACCAAAAGCCCTCGTGTACCTGAACAGTGCGACGTTAATAATCACTCACTCACTTACTCACCCGTCAATAGACCTCGTGTCGCCTTACAGAGTGCAACTTTTATAAATACTCACTTACAAGAAGGCATTTATTGGAATCATAACTCGAATTTATTATTTGAATAAAATATAGCCGAGCACGATCTCTCAACTATAATTAATTGGCCATCAATGTTAAAATATGCATTTGAACATATTCTTTTAAGGGGTCTAACACTTGAAACTTTGAAAAATTATCGGTTTTCATTTTTTTATATTTTCTAAGAGTTCAAAGTGGCCGCGGTAGCCGAGTGGTATAAGTATCGGATCGTGGCTGGCCTTGTCACGAGTTCGAACCCAGTACCACTAAAGACCCATCGTGTAGGGAGCTATGCACGTTAAATCTGTCGAAAGCTCAAACGTCCTCACGTTGCTGTGGTGTGGTAGTTAGGAGAGGGGGTAGCCAGCTCAGGTGTCATTCACGTAACTTGTCCATGGTTCAGAATTACGTGGCCCGTCATGTAGCTGAACAGTACAACGTTAATTTTCACAAACTCACTCACTAAAAGCTCAAATATTTCTGTTTAAAATGATATATGATATGAGGAAATACGATAATTAGAAGTATTTTTATTTATTTTTTAAATGAAGCTGCTCCGTGACACGCATCAAAAAAGATCTGTTAGGAGCACCTGTGTTTCTCCTTGTATAAGTTTCTGATGAGCGCGAATCCAGATGATGTTTAAATGGAAATATTAGAGTGTATTGGGTTTATCCCCCCCCCCAAAAGTTTATGAGTACACGGTATGGTGCTAATACCACCATATGGTCAGTGACTGCAAAATCAAAATTTGTAAAGTTAAAAACTCTATAATTAGGTATAAATAAGCGATTACACATTTCAATATGAGTCATGGTGAAATATTAATCACCTTAAGGCATTGTGATATTGAACTAAGTTATAACTGTGTCTCCTGCTTCAAAAAATTAGATGCACGTAGGATTCGTGTAGACCAATGAAAGTATCTTGAGATTCCAAAAAATGGCAAAATTATTGAACATAGCAAAAAAAAAAAAATATTAAAAGAGACTTTTTTAGGCGCAGAGGGTAAAGAAAATGTGTTTCATGGGCTTCTGGAATGTACTATAAAAAGTAAATGCTCAACAAATGATAAGTTTTTAATTTAAAGCCTGTTTTCTCAAAATATAACATTTTTCACTTTATGTATCTTTTTCTTAAACACCACTTATTATATAGTGGTCACGGTAGTCTAGCGGTCAAGGTATCGGATCGTGCTTGGCTTGTCACGAGCTCGAGTTCAGTATCGCTTAAGACCCGCCGTGAACGGGTGCGATGCACGTTAAATATATCGAGAACTCAAACGTCCTCCCGTTGGTGTGGTAGTTAGGAGATGGGGGTGCCAGCTCAGGTGCCGTCTACATCACTTGGCCATGGTTAAAAATTGCGAAACTTTGGCGATGTCAATTTTTTGGCGTACGATATCGATCGCCAAGCAACTTATTTTAGCGATAGGTGTTTTGGGCGACTTGAACCGATATCCAAGCTACATAATTCAACGATAGGTGTTCCGAGAATTGAGAAATTGTAATTTTGCAATAAAAATACAAAATATTAATGTAAAATTGAAAAAAATATATTAATAAGGCTATCAGTAATGCATAAAAATAAAAATTGTATTGTTTTCTTAAGTTAAAGGAAAGAAAGCACATCATTTTTATATGATAGATTCAAATACGGAAATGGCGCCAAAATCAATCGAATCAAGCACGAATGAAATACGTGGCTGTTTATTTAACGTACCATCACATGTGATTATGACGTCAGATGAATCGAGTCCAATGGTGACGGACCTTTTAATTTTAAACAATGTTCAAGTGTATTAAAATTATCTTGACCAGATAATATGGAGAATTAGCCAAACATTGAAGGTGTTTTCAGAGAAAACAAGTAATATAAAGAAAAAAAAACTTTAATTCACAATTCTTACATAAGCCAAAACAAAGAAAAATTTTATTTTAGTTACACTTTATTAATTACAATAAAAAAAATGTATTTCTACAGATGACAGAATCGTAATATTAAGTGGCATAAATAAAAAGTAAAAAAAAAAAATAATTAAAAACAAGGTTTTATTTTAATGATCTAAAATGAATAAAATAAACTTAAAAATTGTTTTGCTATCAACCTATAGCGTCATTACACAATTTTTGATATAAAAGCCTGTCGCGAGATTTACGTATACATATTTACTTAGTTTGAAAATTTTAAAAATTAAAATCAATCAGATCAAGTTATTTAATTTGTTTGTTCATCTACGCTGATGAATCTCGCGACAAGCTTTTATATCATAAATTGTGTAATGACGTTATAAGTTGATAGCAAAAAAAATTTTAAAAGAAAAGTTTATTTTATTAATTTTAGATTATTTAAAAAAAAGCTTGTTTTATAAATTTTTTTTTTACTTTTAATTTATTCACCTACAAAGGAGCACAGAAATTTTTAACAATTTTTCTAAATTTCAATTGCTGCTGGAGACATACTGTAGTGTCAATAATTATGATATACCTCCTAATATAGTGTTGGACCTCTCTTTCTTCAACAAAAAGTAGCAACTCGTCTGCAACAAATCGGTGAAAGCTCCTAAAAGATATATTTAGCCATGCTGCTTCTACAGTCACCCTAAATTGAGAAATTGTTGCAGGTACAAGAAGTATGTATGTGAATTAACCTTTTGATTATGTTTCATGACATTAATGTTTATCGATCTAGGTGGCTAAATCATGCACTAGAATTTTTCAGCATGTTTCGTAGACCAATTGCAAGTAATTTTTGCGCTGTGTTATAGCAGAATGTCATCCTTGAAAGTTCCATCTTTAGTTGGATACACGAAGCTCATGAATGGCTGCAAATGAATAGCTGAACATAACCATTTCCAGTCGATTAATTCCATGATTGGTTCAATTTAACCAGAAGACCTTTTCAGTGCCCTGTAAAAACAGCCGCCATCATTATAAATCACCCCTAGTTTGCTCGTTAACTTGTTGACAACTTAGATCCATGGCGTGGTGTCTGCATAATATTTTAAGCACACTTTCAGTTCATATCAATGGAAATCAGAACTCATCCAGTTAAGTAAAGTTTTCCTAATTGTACTGGTACTTCCTAAGTTTGTATTAGTAATTCTGAAGATTCCATTCCTGAAAAATTTCAGCTTGAACACTACGCGAAAGCATGAGACTCTGTCGATACAAATATAACGATAGTAAATATAATTTGAGTTAGTTTTTTAACAAGACTTTATGGTGAGAAGATATAAGCAAGTGAACAAATTGTAAAGAATCAGGCAAGAAATTTAGTCTGGACGTGGGTCAACGGGATCATGGAACATCCCTCTAATTACTTAAATTCCTTAAGCTAATTACTTTCTTACAGTCCATCTTCTAAAGGAACTCTAGAATTGCTTGGAAATAGAAAAGTGATAGTGTGTTTGACGGCCACAACCTTCCTATTATATCTTCCTCCTTTTGCTCTATTTCAGAGTCCTTTATATAATCAACCTTACATACCTCGTTTGCTCTGGAAGAGGGGTCGGAATTAAAATTGATATTAACCTAAAAAAAACCACCCTCCAAATTTTTCAAAAGGGAAACTTCCAAAGTAAACCCGTTACTTAATCATCTAGGGCAGTGATTCTCAAACTTTCAATACTTGCGACCCAATACTCAATCATAATTTCTATCGCGTCCCCCTCTATACAATAACAATGTATTGAATTCAATAACTATACTTTGATGCCAAAGCTGCCACCGACGTATATAAACGACTTGCTCAGTCAAAGCGTTAATATCCCCGGACGTATACATATGTTTTTACGACGTACGATCTTTCCTGTTCATTGCTTTCCATAAAATTATTCCTTTAGTTTTGGAATGGAATAAGGGTCGCGGTAGCCGAGTGGTATAGGTATCGGATCGTGGCTGGCTTTGTCACGAGTTCGAGCCCAGTACCACTATAAGATTCGCCGTGTAGGGCAGCGATGCCCGCTAAATCTGTCGAGAGCTGAAACATCCTTCCGTTGGTATGGTGTGGTAGTTAGGAGAAGGGGCTGCCAGCTCAGGCTTCGTCCACGTCACTTGACCATGGTTCAAAATAACGTGGTCCGTCGCCAAAAGCCCTCGTGTAGCTAAACAGTGCGACATTAATATTCCCTCACTCACTTTGGAATGGAATAAAAGGTTCTTGACTGTGTTTGCGAAGGATTTGCTCACTTATTTCTTTTCTACCCCTTTCTCCCAATTATCTCTTATGTGGAAGATTGCATTGGGGAGAGCGTATAGCGTACCTTTTTATCAGCAGTTAAAGGATTAATTATAAACGGTACAAATTATTAAGATAAGTGTTAATTTTTTATACGTATAATTTTATACATGACAGGCCCATGGTGCTACTGGTAATTTTTAAACTTCTTCTTAACTTAGTATAGTCAAATTAATTATATAAAATTTATTGTGCAGTACTGATACATTTATAAATATATTGCATCAGTGTAGTTGTGTATTTTATTTTTTATTATGCTAGAATATATTTTGTTAGCTTACTTTCAGTAAGTTAATAATTTTTTAAAATAATGTTATATTTTCTACTTTTCAATATGCTCGCGCCCCCTCGTAGATTTATCACGCTCCCCTAGGGGGCGCTCCCCACGGTTTGAGAAACGCTGATCTAGGGTTCAACTGATATTTTTACGAACCTAACAAAGGCATTGCAACATAAGACATGTTTTTAGTACAAAGACAGTTGATTCGGTTTTTGTTTGCCATATTTCATCAACATCAAATTANAGCAAAGTTTGAAAACTACTACAGTAGAAGATGATAATGTGCATACAGCCCCAATTAAGGCAGACAAAGATATTTTGGAGTTTGTTAAAAGCTCAAAAAAATATATCATGGATGCAGATTCCGACGACGAAAATGAAATGAATAATGTAGCTCCGGTTTCCGTATCATCCGAAATGAGGAACGTCCTGATAAGAATGCGTAGTTATTTAGACGTACATTCTAATGGTGAAATGAATGACATGGGACAATTTGTTGCTAAAATAACAATGCAAACAAAAATACCAGATTATTTTCCCAAAAATTCAATGAATGTTTTTAAAAAAGTTTTGTATTAAATTTCTTTAAGTTCTTGTGAATGTGTTTTGCTTCATTGGTTTTTATTAAATATATGCATTATATAAATAAAATAAACTATATAGTTTAATTTTGTTGATATATATATTTTTTTGCAATATCTTTTAACACGAAAAATATTTCAGTCCCTTCAGTTTTGTGTTAAGCGATTTTCACTGTACACCGAAATATTCAAGATCGACTGACAGTACGCAAACTTAGTTTTCTACTGACTGTAACTACAACAACTAATGTATTCTGAATGTGGTTTGATAATAAATGCATTATTTGATATTGTATTTGTGGCTATTATTATTATGTTTGCCTCTTACGTTTGGCTTTAAATGCGGTCTTAAAAGTGTGTGTTTTTTATTGTAGTTATGTAGATAAATGCATATTCCGTATTTGTTATTAAGTTGTAATAAATATTGTAGACCTTTTTCTTAGTTCATCACTGGGTGAACCGTAACACATTGAAAAAATTAGAAGCAGCCTGTACTCTGGAAGAGTTTGCCCGCCCCTGCTAACTATATTAAAATACTCTTTTTTAAACTTTGAATGTATCCGTTTCATACATTGGGTCATCGATTTCCATAAAAAGCCCAAATATAACTTTTTCTCTCATTTTGTGACGGGCTCACGTGTCTTTTCATTAACATGTCCTTTGGGGCCAGAATTAATGGCAAATCTTTTCCAACCGAAACCCAAGAAGTGAAGCGTGAAAGAAAGATGCAAATTAGAAAGCTTTTAAATATCAGAAGTTAGAGTAAGCGGTGTGGCACACACAATTTGGGGAATGTTATGATGGTTTGTGATTCAATTGTGAAGTTATTCCGGTCATAAAGCCATTAGGTCAAGGTGCATACCATTACACTTCAGTAAATACGCAACTTCCAGTAAGATTGGATCGTAGATCGAGATTAAGGTAGGATTGACTATTTAATATTAGGATTTGTGATAAAGTATTGGAATTGAGTTTAGGCGAGTTAGTTAATGATAGTGGTCCGGGTTACGTTATTTCGGTATTATATATATTGTGTGTTTATCAACCGTAGATTCT
>BMAV01027816.1:0-35100 GCA_019973955.1 Trichonephila inaurata madagascariensis | reverse complement strand
AAATTTATTGTCACGAGTTTAAAATTAAATTGAATATTAAAATTCTAAGATGAGAAATGAAAATTAAAGTCAAGATAAATTTTGGAAATTATAAAAGTTAAAATTTAAGATTAAAATTGCAATGAAAATTAAAGTCAAGATAAATTTTGGAAATTATAAAAGTTAAAATTTAAGAATTAAAATTGAAAATGAAAAATTAAAGTCAAGATAGATATTGGAAATTATAAAAGTTAAAATGATGATTTAAGATTAAAATTTAAATAAAACTCAGAAAGCGAAGAATTTAGAAATAGAGATTAGAACGTAATTTATTGGGCATTGAGAACCCTTAAGTAAATCACGTTTTTCTTTTTGGGAGGGGTTGTACGTCTCTCGCGTCTTTCTGATTAACATGACTCCTATGTTCTTTGACGGCCACGATTAATGGCAAAACCTTTCCAACCCAATACCAAGAAGAGAAACGGATCGAATATGTAAATGAGATATACTATAAAAGGATAGAGTGGCAAATATATAGCATAGCATAATATAACGTAGCCGGCTCAGAGGTTGTAGTGTGTGGAATCATTCTGATCAATAGCGTGACAAAGCTTAGTGTGAAATCTTGCGGACCAAGAATAAGCAGTCAAGAATTAGCTGCCTTGCGGATCAAGAATCTTCTTATAAAAAAGTTATAGATTATATTCTAGGTCAAGGGACCAAAACGGGAAAAAGGTAATATTAGATATTAGTAATTAGATAACAGGATTATTTAAGATAATTGAGATAGAGGATCATGGTGATCTGATTTAAATACGTGATTTATTTTGGGCTTGACTCTCACTCTAATTAATAATTGTCAAAATTAGAATTTAAGTATTAAGTTACTCTTAATAAAAGTTGTATTAAGAATTATGTCTCATCATTTTGATAATCCCACACCTCTAGCTTACGCGGAACCGGCAAGACATGGTCATCACAGGATGGCTATGTCACAAGGGGGCGCGATAAAAATTATGATTGAAAATTGGGTCGCGAGTAGTGAAAGTTTGAGAAGCACTGTAGTAAAGAAATGGCAACATTTCAAGACTGATATAGACTATGTATTGAAACGTAGCTAATTTCACAACCATGGTTGTTTAAACTTAAGACGTCTTATTTCTTTGTACATAGTGACTTAATGAAAATTAGAAAATGTGGAAAAAACTAATTTTCTAAAATTGTTGTATAGATTAATGCGCATAACTGAAAAAATGTTGTATTGTTTTGTATCATAAATGCTCTTGGCAAAAATGTATAATTTTATACGATATGTACTTTTGAAAAATTGTTGTGTTTTATTATATAGTGTATATAATCTGTGTATTGTAACGTTTTATGCTAATCTAGACACTAGAGAAAGTTATGATTGTTATTTTGTGAACGGAAGAGCTAGCGAATAGGGGATACTTAATTTTAAACGGGTTCAGTAGATTTTTTTTAAAGGGGGAGATGTAATATAAAAATAGATATATTATTTATAAGTTTTAACCTAGACCTTGGATGATGCAAGATCATGTATAATATTTCGTCAGCTTTTTCCCTCCAGTCACTAATCCTTCCCTATAGACTTGGTACCACCTTTGTCTAGGGGGACAGAACCAATAGAATCCTAAGGTGCCCCATAAAGCATGTCTTTTGGAGAATCTCACTCTTCGCTATCTCTTCCGATTTTCCCCCATATAAATACCTTTGTTCCCCTAAGTCGGGGTTCTTTTGCCTTGTAAAAAGTATTGTAACACGTGGCTTCAGTGCTCTTCCTATGAAGGAAACCCCGTACACTCAATAAGATTTTAAAGTCCATAGCTGTCGTTACTGGTCGTTAAATGTGTCATATATATATATATATATATATATATATATATATATATATATATATATATATATATATATAGATAGATAGATAGATAGATAGATAGATAGATAGATAGATAGATAGATAGATAGATAGATAGATAGATAGATAGATAGATAGATAGATAGATAGATAGATAGATAGATAGATAGATAGATAGATAGATAGATAGATAGATATAGATATAGATATAGATATAGATATAGATATAGATATAGATATAGATATAGATAGATAGATATAGATAGATAGATATAGATAGATAGATATAGATAGATAGATATAGATAGATAGATATAGATAGATAGATATAGATAGATAGATATAGATAGATAGATATAGATAGATAGATATAGATAGATAGATAAGAAGATGATAAAAAATAGATAGATATAGATAGATAGATAAGAAGATAAGATAGAAAATAGAAGATATGAAGATAAAAGATGATATAAGATAGATAAAATGATATAATAGTATATATAATAGTTTATAGATAATATATAATAATATAGATATATATATAAGATAAAAAATATATATAGAAAGATAAATAAAAAAATAATAATATTTTTTATTAAATTTTAATAAATATATTTTAAAAGTTAGTATTATTTTTTTTTTGTTAATAAAGGATAAAATTTTAAATTATAAATAAAAAATTTTTAATTTAATAAAGAATATATAGATATTTTTAATATATATATGATATAATAATTTTATATTTTAATAAATTTTTTATAATATAAGTTATTAATTAATAAAATATATATTGTTTAATATATAATAATAATAATAGAATATATAATAGATAATAATAAGAATAAAATATTTTAGATATATATATATATATTAGATTTAATATATATAGATATATATATATAGATATATATAAATATATATATAAATATATATATAGATATATATATATGATAAAAGATATAATATATATATAGATATATAAAAAGTATTATGTTTGGATTGACTTTGTTAGTGGGAAAATTTGGCCTATAATATATATATATATGTTTTCCCAAATTTTCAGTCGTTAAAAAATGTTTTCTTTCTTCCGTTCGTTCAACTACTTTTTTTAAACTTAAAGTTGATGTTTATACATTTTTTTCAAATTTTAATGCTTAATTAAATTTTTTTTTAATTTTTAAATTTTTTTTGCGTTTTTTTCCCCAAAAATTTAAACGATGCAAAAAATTGCCCCCGCTTTTTTTTATCGAAAGGAATTGATTTTTAAAAAATTATATTACAGAGCTATCAAGATAAAAAAAAGCATACAAATGAAGAACTTGATCCAATTTTTTTTTTTTATTCATATTGTAAGAAATTTCTGAATAATTATTTAAATGATTAAAAAATTAGGGATTTTTTAAAAAACACCATGATAAAAAATTTTCCTTTATTTATTTCCCTTTTTCTTTCACAGTTAAAAAATTTCAAGGATTCATATTTAGTATCATTTTTTTCGATTTTCATCTACAAAAAAATAATAACCCATTCACAGTTGTTCGACCTTATCATTCATATGGAATGCCATCCGAACTGATAAACATTTAAAAACCAGTTTGATATCAATTACCATTTCATAAATTTTTTTCATCAGAATTTTTATCACTTTCGAGAAAGTAAATTTAAAGAATTTTATAATAAGAGAAAACCATTATTTCATTCCTTTTCTGAAAAAAGATGTTCCTGTAGTAGAACAAAATATTTTTTCAGAGCAATAACATTAATATTTTGATCATTCTTAATTTTGGAAATCTATTGAAACAAAACCTCTGATTTGAAATGGCATTGGTACTAAATTTTATATTTTTATGTAGTTTTTTATAGATTTAATGCCCTTTGTGCATTTCTGTTTAAATGTTTTTGACTAGATATATGTTTATATGTTTAAAAAAAATGTTTTTTTTAAATTTAATTATAATTTAAAATTATAATATTTAATTTTAAGATTTTATTATAATCGTTTTTTTGTTATATATCTATTATATTTTTTTTATTATTTATTTTTTTCTTTTTTTATTTATTTATTTTGTTTATTATTATTTATTTTTATTTATTATTATTTATTTTTATTTATTATTATTTATTTTTATTTTTTATTATTTATTTTTTTTTATTTATTATTATTTATTTTAATTTATTATTATTTATTTTCATTCATTATTATTTATTTTTATTTATTGTAATTCTGTTTATTTTTATTTTCAATATTATTATTATTGTTTTTATATTTTGTTCTTATAATTATTGTCATTTTTATATTTATCTTAATACTTTTATATTTTATTATTATTTATATTATTTATTTTAATACTTATATTTATTATTATTTATATTATTTATTGTAATGCTTATATTTATTATTATTTATATTATTTATTTTAATACTTATATTTATTATTATTTATATTATTTATTGTAATGCTTATATTTATTATTATTTATATTATTTATTTTAATGTTTATATTTATTATTATTTATATTATTTATTTGAATATTTATATTATTTATTTGAATATTTATATTATTTATTTGAATATTTATATTATTTATTTGAATATTTATATTATTTATTTGAAAATTTATATTTATTATTATTTATATTATTTATTTTGTAATAAGTTTATATTTATTATTATTTATACTTTTATTTTAATATTTTATATTACTTCTTTTTATATTGTTTTTTTGCTGTTATAATTACATACTTTTTATTTAGCTTCATCAGCTTTTTAAAACATTTTACGTTTTATTGCAGAACCCATTTACTCTTTATAGTATCATTATATTTGCGGAACTTCCATATTTATAAAAATCATTAAACTTTAATCTCTTTTGTTTTTATTAGTTTTACCTTAGCTTCTGAACCCAACCAGATAATAATTTTGAGAAATCTTGAACTTCTAAAATCTTATAATTATAACTAAGAGGGACCATAATTAAAATTGATCTCAATTGCATAAAAGTAACTACCCTAATTCTTATGAATATAATAAATTCCTACAGTATATATACACAAAATACATGAATGTAAGCTGATTGAGAAATAATTTCATTTTAATTTTGTTATTTAAAACAAATTGTTCATAAGTCGCTGAATAACAAATGTATGTTGTTCAAGATAATAACATAATTTTGTTTTAAAAAATTTCTAAGCTAAATGAACTTTTTAAAAATATGAAACAATATATCTATACGAAAATAAAGGCTACTAGTTTATAAATCAAATTTTAAACATTTTCCGAAAGTATATATAGAGAAAAATCCAGAATATAACTATTCTCTAGTAATATTATATATATATACATAATCGTTTAAAAGTTATCTTTACTTTCTATTGGGAAAATTTTTAAAGTGTTTATTTTAAAAATTTCCACCTTTTGGGGGGTTCTTGATATTTTCTCAGACGCATTTTGTACCATATATAGTATTGTTAAGTTAATCCAATAAATTGATTTTTATTAAAAACGTTCCAAAAGTTGTACTTTTTTTTATAATTTATCATAAACAGTAGTTTTACACGAAAAACCTAAATATGATTAATTTTGTTTATGATCTCACCTGGAAGGCCTTAACGAAAGTATTTCCAGTTAGGAAAACGGTAACGCACGTTACCAATTCCATACTTAAAAGTTTGGTAACAACAGATGTTTCCTAGAGCTTACCGTAAACGGGTTAAAGTCATTTCTTCATTTTATTAGACCCTGACCAAGGTTGGACAAAAAGTATAACACAATGTTAGGATAACATGATGATAATATATCTTCATTTCAAAATCAAAGGTCACTTTCATTTATTTATTTATTTATTATTTTAAATTTTTTAAAAGCGATTTATTGTTCTCCGGTTTGTAGCTCTTGATAAAGAAACGAAATTATTTAACCTTTATCTTAAACTTTGTTTTCTACTAGAATTAATATGCATAACTGCGTACAAACTATTCACAAAGCAGTAGGTATTGCCTTATTAAAACCTCTACAGGCGTAAAAATATAATCAAAAGTTACAAAAGTTTATGTGTGCGTACTATACGAAAAAATTTAAAAGTACTATAACTGTCTTTATCAGAAGGTTTCCAAAGTCTTTTGTGTTACTTAGCTAGGGATTATTCTGATTACAAACTGACTAAATTTTTGGACAAAACAATAAATTAGATATTGTGCCTGAATAAATCAATTTTGTTTATAACATTTATATTTTTATTTCCTAAATCTTCATTATTAGGAAAATTTTATTGAAGCGTACTAATCACTTATTAATTATATTTTTGTGATATTCATTCAAATCCGCTTCTGCCTTTATTATTTATTATTATTTGCTTACCATATTTATTCGAATCCGCCACATTTTTCAGCTCTTCAGTGTTATTGAAAAATCGAGTGCGACTTAGAATCGAACGTATGAAAAATTCCCTTTAGGAAAAAATTCGGAACACGATACTGCTGGTTAAACAATAATAATAGATCTCATGCATTTAAGAATTTTAATACCGGTAAAATAAATTAATTTATTTACTTCTCTTTATTAGCATTCATTTTAATTCTTCTTTTTTTCACTCTTAAACATCGGATATATATAACGATAAAACTTTTTATGCTGGATTTTTATTTTCTTACAAAAAAATGGGAATGATACTTGGGGTAGCTTAGGGATTTGAATAATTAAGATAAATAATAGTTATCTCAGCTCAAAAATGTGTTATAGTAACCTCGAAATTTGTTTTGATAATTCCAAAAATTTTTCTTATCTTATCCACTTTTTGAACCCGATCGTATTTATAAGTCGTTGCCATAGGAAATCAAAAAATAAGATAAAAACTTATTCTCACTTATTAATTCCCCACTAATTATCCTAAAAGATTAATTTATGATTAAGGTATCCGACTACGTTCGTAACCGTGATTTTAAAAATGAGCATAAATGGATAATTTTTATGATATTTAGTGTCACTTAGATTAGAATACATGTATAAAATTGTTTTAAAGACATTTTGACAAAAATTATTTAAATACAATATTTCGGCTAAAATTACTAATCCTATAATAACCTTTTTCAAAATGTTTTCCTTTGTGAAAATGCTTTATTATAATACTATTTGTGCTCGTATATAGCTGGAGACCTCTGTACAGAGGCTCAACTATCAAATTCTGAGTAAACATTCCTTCATCAGGGGTGTAGCCTGCCAATGATACAGGCCCCCAAAACTACAGGGACCCCAGACGTAAGGGAAGCAGTAAAGTCGTAAATGTTATTAATGGTCATTTTAAAAGCTCCTTTCTACGTTTATAAAATAGTATGTCACTGGTCAAACGATATAAATTTTCCGTGTGAATTTTTAATTCAGGTCCTACTATAAAAAAAAAAGTTTAAAACTGGTAAAGTTACTTAAGTCAAAAGAGAAAAGAAGGAGTGGTATGTGGTCGTGAGCACAGGAAAAACTTCTTTTCATTCAAAGCGGTTCATCAAAAGATCGTTTGAAGTGAAATACAGATAACACTTGGGATCGGAAAATACATTCAGAATGTTTTTTGTTTGTAAATGAAAATAAAATTCCTCTTTCAATCCGTTTTTCGGATTGGATTGACTGTAATAAACGTCGCACTAAGATGCTACAGGAAGGCTTGGCAGTTGAATTTTTTCAGAAGTGGTCCAGTGAAAGAGAATATTAGATTTTTATTTATCCTGGTTCTCTTTATTTCTGTAACAACCAAAAGACCACGTACATTCAGTCAGCAAGGGATCTGCTTCCCGTTCCGAGAAAGATAGGCCTTACAAGTTGAAATCTTCAGTCACCCTCCAAGTCTATAGTTAATTATTTTTAACGAGTATTCATGAGTTCTCAACTTGGTCTCATGGGGAAGGGGAGGGGGCGTTTTAGGAAGAATTTCGACACATCGGACAAAGTAATGAAGCACGATCAAGATTTATGACATGCTTAAAACGAATGAAAAAGAATGGGGCAGTGAAGGACCCTCAGAAAAAAAAAATTTCGAAGAAAACTGAGGGCCTTGCATCAATTTGACTTCCGGAAATACTTCTTTTAGACGAGACAAAAATCGGAACAGCAAAAACGGTTAAACAACAAAAAAGGTAACTATATTTTCACTTTTAAAATTATCTTTTCGATTTATAAGATTTAATGCCCAGGTATTTTAATCATTGAGCAAGATAAAGTGAAAAAAAAATATTTTGTTGCATTTGTGCTATAATTGTTTTATGTTTATTTATTTATATAAATATAAATAACCTGTCATCAGTTTCTTAGAATATTCATGTTGATTGAACATATTTTAAGTGTATGTTTTCGTAGCTTGAATGTACCGTAATCTTCTTAAAACATTTTCAATTGGCATTGTTATTCAAATGAAAGAATATTATTTGTCTCAAGTGTATGCACAATTCCTTTGAATACTTATGAAAATGGTAGTAGTTCATTTAAATACAAAACACTAATGAGACTTTTGAGTAAATATTCATTAATTAGTTACCATATCACTTTAAAAGGATCCTAACAATAAGGCGAAATTGAAATAAAACATAGTTATATTTATTTTGTTGATTTTGTTTGTAATCCCAACGTGTATTACGAAATTTTGTTGGCAATAAATGAAACAATCTATAATTTCTAAATATTTAATTTAAATTGTTCAAACTGGTGAAAAAGAATTTTCAAAGAAATTAAGTATGTTAAGTTTACTTAAAGATACACACACACAATATTTTTTTGTTCTTTTATTGAGATAAATATGAAATAAACACATAATTTTTCTAATATACCTCCTAAGACTGCTAAGAGAACCATTATTTAGGCGATTGGTTCTGGCGCCCAAATTTTTTCTTTTGTATTTATTGCTATTTTAAGGCACGATAATCTTCTTGATAAGATCTTTTGCCCAGAGAATTTGAAAGAATATTTATGCAAACTGATAATTAATTATGTGTATAATTAATTATAAAAATACATAAAAATCGCATACTTCTTTTAAAGTATTGTATAGCATTCTTGTATGCGCTTCTAATAAAAGCTTTCGACCAAAATCTGACTTTTAACAATCTATAAAGCAATATTTAAAAATCTTTAAAAAAGCAACAATAAGAATGTCAGAACTTTAGCAGAAATTTTTATAAAAACATTTAATGAAAGGTTTACTTTACAGAACAACAATAATAAATGTTGAAAAAATATAGCTAATATTTTTTTAGTTGCTCCTGTAAGTAGTATAAAAACTATTTAATTAAGTGATAGTAAAATGACATTATTAGAAATAAAAATGGTGGATAAAACACATTTTATTAAGTAGATAAGTCTCACAAAACAAAACAAAAATGTGAAAAAATTATTCAATAAGTAGTAAGGTTGTATAATCTCGAGTATTTTTAATGTAATTAAGATACAAATTTAGTCAAAAAATTTTAGATTTCTTTTGTGATATTGTGGCAAAGTTTTAAGTTTTCTTAGAAATTTCAAATTATTCTAGAAATGTTTTATTGTTCTGTTTAGTCTCAAAGTATTAAGATATTTGAAAAAACAAACAAATAAGTATAATAATAATATTAATGTTTTATTAACTTATATTTAGAAACTTTAAGAGGAAATAACAAATTCAGAGTATTGTGATTGTGTTAATAGTTTTTCTTTTAAAGAAAACCCTTACAATTTTTGAAAGCTTACTTTTGGCGGAGATATTTTAATAATTTTGAATAAGTAATCTAGAAGCCAAGCTACGTTTTGTTTTAGAAATGAAACTAATATATGTTTAAACAAACAATTAATTAAACAAAATATGTTTGTATTAAATCAGAAATTTCATAATTCAGTCAGAAAATTTGAAAAAAGATTAAATGTAACTTTTTGAGTTTGAAAAAAAAATTAAAAGCTTAAGATTATTATATTAATTTTCTAAATATTTCATGGAAAAAATTTACACTTTGCTAATAAATAAAAAATTAAAATTTAAAAAATTTAGATTCGTTTAAAAAAGAATTTGTTTTTTTTCCCAAAAATTTTCACTTTATTTTCAAGCATTCACAGAAATTCCTTCCACCTGCTCGGAGAAAAAAATTATATGCCCTGGGAATCAAAATTGTCCCTCGGGAAGCCGAGGCTTTTCAAGCATCAAGTTAAAAAAAAATGGCTGATTTTCCCTAGTGGGTTTTTAAAAATATTTTTAACTATACCGATATAGAATGCATTGGTCGGAGATTTTTCTCAGTTTTAACCCGGCATTTCCCCTCCGGGTTTATGCCATACCCCCCGGGGTCCCCTTTTTTAAACGCTCCCTAAAATTTTTTGAAAATTGATAGTTTCTCCTGTAACTGATTTTAAGGTCATACCCTTTTGAGGGGCATTAGCTTGTGGGAATTTTTAAAATATATTTTTGGGATACCGCCTCTTGGGGTTGTAAACCCGCGGGGAATCCCGTTCAGTTTTTGAATGATGAAGTTTAAATTTTCCCTTATACTATGGCGTATTATTGTAGTTATGAAAAAAAATGTGATATTTAAGAATTCGTATAGTATAACAGTATATTTTTTTTCGATAAAAAAAACTGTTCATGATGATGATAGGAAAATCAAATGAAGAAGAGTATAAGAGGAGTATTTTTTTGAAATCGATCCAGTTTTTAGAAGAGGGAGACACAGTTAGAAATACATTTTTTTATATGAAGATACAAAATATTTGGGAAGGGGTGACTCTAAAGGAGACAACTTACCCATCCACTTTCAGATGAAAATCTGCAAAAAAAAAAATTTATTGCTGGAACAATAAAGAAAATAAAAAAAAATTTCCCAAAAAAATACGATATAGACGGTATACAGCCTTAAAATAAATAACTTCATTCAAACATATTTTTCCGGGAAAAAAAAAGCCAACTCAGATATTAGAAATTATAGTGAAAATGATCTTTTTCCCCCTGTTTTCCCTTTCACTCTAGCTTTAAAAAATTTTTAACCTAACCTGTTTCTATATATAGCTTCCCTATGAAAAAAGTTTCAGAAAATTTAAAAAAGTCTTTAAAAAAATTATTTGAGAAATAATATGACACAAAAAAGGTTTTCGATTTGTCCATAGTCTCAATTGAACCCGAAATCTCAAAAAAAAACTGTTTTTAACCGAAACTATTAAAAAATTTGTTTCAGAAAGCCAAAAAAGTTTTTTTACAGTTGAAAAAAAACCCGGCGTAAAACGTCCCCCTCCACATATTGGGTAAAACCCCACACCCTTTTACGAAGAAACCTGAAATGCTTTTGGGCAATGATCTTGTTTTTTTGAAGTTCTTTATTCGAATTTATTCCGCTTTTAGTAAAAAGTGTAATTTCAGAATTACAACTTTTAAGGAGTGATTTATTTCACAGAAACGGTATTTCGATACATGTAAAAGTCTGATCTTTTCCTATGCTCATCTTTTTTGTAATTTTTTATATTTTTATATGGCGTATAACGCGCAACCGTAAAATTTTGATCTTATTTTTTTTAGAAAGGGGGCGTTATACACCGGATTTTACGGTATAATTTATTACTTAGTCTTAGTAGAAGGATTGATTTATATACTTTTTTATTTCACGAGATTTTCCTTTTTTTATTTTTTTTTAGATTGTATTTTTGAGTAAATTCTGTTGTTTTAAATTTTTAATTATAAAAACTTTATTTTTATTTTAAAGGTTATATTTTGTTAGTTCATTATTTTTTAAAAACATTTTGTCCCATTATAACTCCATACCGGCCAAAATGAAGTTCCCCTTAAATTTTATTTGAGTTATTAATGTGTTTTACTTTTTATTCTTATATAAGTAGATGATTTTTTTAACGTCAACGTTGGGTATTAGTCAAAATTGAAAATATCTCTGGGAGGCGGACATTAGGTGTTTGAGAGGACGGGCCCATACCCTAGGGTCGGCCCCGATACATATTCATTAATTACTTATATGTTCAAACCTGAAAGACGATATAATTATCGCCTTGCGGGAAAAAAAAAGCTTTGTCAATTTCCCCCTAAGAAAAAGGAAGATGAAACAAATATTGCCTTCATAGAATAGGTGAAAAAACTTTTATTTATAAGGCAAGGAGAACATGGTTGTGTTATTGAATAAAGGACGATTGCTTGCATCGCCTATAATGTCAATGTTAAGAAAATGTTAAAATGTATTGTTAATGACAGTATGGGTTATAAAAAGAGACAAAGAAAAAAATTATGATATTAGTATATTCTTTTAAATTTATACTAAAAAAAGGACATTTCCCATTCATTTCTTTATTATTTACAACTTTTTTCAAAAAGGGAAAAGAAGAACGATGAGATGAAGGAAGCATGCAAATAACATTAAATTTAAAACATGCATTAGGGGAGGGAGATACCCAAATGATTATAGAATTTCAGCGCAGACAAAATCACGCGCCTGTGGCCCCCCCTCAAAGGCTTTTTAAAGGGAGATTTCGACGATTTCAAGTTCGGCAATTGTGTTTTCCGTTTTTCAAAACGATCGTTATGTCTGAGAAAACGTGATCAGCTTTTACAAGTACCCGGCAAAGGGGAAAGGATGTGGCCTCCCGGATTGGATTATCTTTCAGGCAATCGGAAATCGTTTGACAAAACCAAAACAACTGTGATGCGGATATGTGACCGTTGGATGGGAGGGTATGACGGACCGCGTGGTCGATCGCATCCACCCCATTGCCCCCCGTGATGACAGGAAAATTGTGCAAAGCAGTGCGGACCCCCAGTCCATCACGAACCTGCACAAAACAAGCTGTAACGTATCATTCACGCCTGCGCGTACCATTCGATCCGTTTACAGCAGAGTGGGTTCTCCGAAAACGTCCATTGCTTGGTCTACCCTTGATGCAGAATCCGGTCTCCGCCGCCAAGGGGTAAAGGGGGATTGAGCGGGAGAATGGAATGAAGATTTTCTGACGAGTCACGCATCTGTCCCAAACCCATGGGCGGATTCGAGTCTGAGACACCTTTGGGGAAAAGGATGCTGAACAGCTGCGTTATGCACCACCACCTGGTCCCCGCACGGGGATTCTGGATGGAGCAGTATTGGGCATCCCCGCACTCCTTCAGTACGCATTGCCGGTACTTTTTAAACAGCCAGGGGCTAAACTCCGAGGTGTTGGGGTTTCCCCCCTTTCATTCCCGGGGGCCAAGTATATTTCAAGGATAATACGGGGCCCACGTGGAAAAGCTTTCCGGTTCATCGTCAATCACCGGGTTTAAATTGCCCCCTCGCCGGCTCGTTCCGGATCTTTCACCGGTGCCGTGGTCCGTTGCCCTCAGCGGACCCAGAAACCCCCCGCGCCACCCAGATCAACTTTGAAAAAAAAGCTGCTTGGTTCCCTTCCCCCGAACACATCCAAAATTTTTGAATCAATGTCGAGGCGTGGGGGGTGACTCGCAATGGGGGTACTGGGCTATTGATTCTGGCAGGAATCACACCAAAATCTATAAATTTAATCATTTGATTTGGTCAACATTTTCACAAAATAAATTCTTTTTTTGGCATTCTTGTCTTTCTTTGTTTCGTTTTTCTGGGCCCGCAGTGTACTTTAAAATTTATTGCTCAGTTTGAGTTACATACTTAAGGCTCCACTTTTTTTAATGAAGTCATTTTGTAAAAGAAAATAAAATTGCAATGGTTTTTGTGGAAAGAAGTGCAGCAAATATTGAACCATTTTTTATTTGTCACTAAATAAGTCTCATCTTTTGAAATAACTTACTAGGTAGTATGTAATATTTTTATTTTTATGAAGTGTCAAAGCTGGGTGGAATCATCTTCTCAAACCGGCTTAAAATTACGTTAATTTTAACTAAACCATTGAAGTCTTTTGAACTATTCATGACTGTGATTAATAACACTGCTATAAAAATGCGTTAGTGAAAAAATCACTGTGAAGTTGTGGAATTTGGGGTCACAGTACCTAATGATGCGATGAAAGGTATCAACAGAGGAGTTTTTAAAATGAAGATATTCTACAAATAAAAAAAATTCTCTATTGTTATTATGTAGAAAAAAGAGCAAGTGTTGTACCATTTTAGAATCTCATCTAAATGGGCCAACTTTTGAGAAACTTTCCTGAGAGAAAAAGGGGTAATAGTTTTTTTTCATGGAGAGTGAAAGTTAGGTAACATCTTTTTCTCAAACCCCGACTCACACAAATTACGTTAATTTTAACTAAACCAGCAAATAATTTTGTCCTACTTGTGACTGCACTGCTAAAAAAATTAGGAGATAAAATGGATTTAATTAAATTACGCAAATATTTTATCTGGTAACTAATACAAAACAAAACAGCCATGATTTTTAGTGTATAAGAAAATAGAACAAGAGAATTTCCTGTACAAATCAACAATCATGACGACAAAAAAAAGAAGGATTACGTAAGTGCAGAAATCGTGATTTCGTAGAGTCTGTTGTTTTTGGTGTCTCAATGTTAATACAAACTTTCAGCTATTATCCTGAGCAAAGCTGACTGAAAAATATCTTGACAGCGTGATCTACCTGAATTAATGGTTTGGTGTATGATCAGGAGACAGGAATCCACGCAAACACAAAAACTGTAGTGAACTCGTTTGGAGTGGCAAGAAATGTCATTGCAAGACTGTGGAATCGATTCCAAGAAACAGAGCATATTCGACGTCAGACACTGTAAGGTCCTCGACCTGCTACCACAGCAATTAAAAACCGATGTATACTGTTAATAGCTCGTTGAAACAGAGTAGCCAATGCTACACACACAGATTCAAAGACAGTGGGTCAATAGGGATAGGTAGATAGGTCGAAATAGGCATCCTGCAGGGGGTCTGTATACACATCGAGCCAATGGTATGTAGGAAGACCCCGTCAGATCCGAAGAAAGTGGGCTTCTAAACAGTTAGATTAGATGAAAAGTGCTGTTTGCAGGCGAGTCCCGATCCAGTTTAGAGTGTGACGCCAGACGTGGTTTGTTTTGGAGAGAAAGGGGAATTTGAAATACCCTTATATTCGGTCAGGCAAGATCTCATTTCAGACGAGGTAATTTGATGGTATGTGCTGGAATCAGCATAGAAAGATGTGCTGACTATTTTAAAGACTTCATGTAGCTAGTTTTATGAAGAACTTCCTTGTAGCGGAGACAATACAGCGTAGGAGTGGATAGCATGCTCTCCTGATCTTAATCCGATCGAGTGTGTTTGGGACACTCTCGGACGAAGCGGTACTTCAAGATCAAGGCCTGCTTTTTCTTGGAAAACGGTAGGATCGGATTTCGTCAAAAGTGGACCAGGTATTCTCCAAAAGTGTCACTGATAACTTCATCGCATTCATGCAAGACAGGAATGTGGCAGTCTTAGCGATTCGGGGGTACCACACATCGTATTAAACATTCTGTATCATTACCAGACAATCAGTTTTTTTTGTCATTTACATGTAACCACATTGTTGTCCTGAAGCATCATTTCATACTCTTTACACTATTCCAAAGTAAAAAAAGTTCCCATACAATTAGTTTTGGTTTATTTTTGTCAGTATTGTGTTTTCTATTGCACCAGTATTCTTCATTTTATTCCTACGCATGGTTATCGTATATCGGTTTCTTTTCTAACTTGCTTGCTTCCCTAATTTTTTAGTAGTAAATTACGGCTGTGTAAGATAATGTTTGGGAAAAACCATGGAAAAAAATTTTGAAATTTGATGTCACAGTAGCTAATGATGTGAAAATGTGCACGCTCTTACTTAACTAAGTTCAGGGGAATTTTTATTATATTTTTTTCCAGAACAAATATGAACCTCGTGCCGTTTATCGTTAAGTTTCGTGACACCCTGTATAATAATGTAACTGTGATATCATTAGATAGGTTAGTTTCAATAATTTTTTTTGTGTGTGTGCGGTATATGACACGAATGCTCCTGGAAAAGTAAGTCGAGGGAGCATTTGTAAGAAATAGATGTTTTTTTGCCGAAATTTTTACCGGCGTCGATTCAAGAGAAAGCTTAAGATGTACTTTGGTTTCGTGAAACGAAATCACCCATTACTGTTCAGAATAAATTTCGATGCTGTTATGGAAGCAAACCACCTGGTACAAAATCAATAAGAGGATGGTATGAAATGTTTAAAGAAACAGGAAGCGTAAGGATGTTCCTAGAAATGACAGGCCAAATATGTTGTAGCAGCTGTTGAACACTTTCGGCAATCGTTTCAATGAAGTTCCACTAAAACCAATTTGTGAAGCATTATGTGAACTTCAAATATCGCAAATAAGTTTAGTAAGAAATCTTCATAAAAAGCTTAGGTTACCTGCTTATAAAGTGCTAGGCATGTTAAAGAACACTTGGCTTGAACTGGAATATCGCTTAGACATTTTCCGAGCTAGCAAGGGGCATACGTTAAAATTTACAGAGTTAAATGGTTTTATTAAAAATTCATATCACTTGCAATATCTCGGAACAAACATATATCTAATTATAATAGTTTGAGCAAAAAAATATTTTTAATCAGGGTTAAGAATTTGGGTTGTTGTCTTGTCCAAGTAGTGATGAGAAATCAAATAGAACCGAAGGCGTCCAAAACGGCCCTTGTTATGTCGGACCTTTGGCAAATAAAGCAGTACACTTAGGGTTAACCCTATATTTTAATACATTTTTGTTTATTAATTTGAGAAACACTTATCACCTGTTATTTACTTTAAACTCAGTTTATTCAGGTGGTAAATGAGTTCTAAATCGAGATATTTCAATAATTTTGGAATACTCTTCGTCATGAATTCTGCAATACAATTTTTGTTTATTGAATAGATATTTTACGCTTCATGAAAAATTCTGTTAACTGTAGCAAATTGATAAAATTAAAAGAGAAAGAAACGAAAATTAAAAAATTTAACTTGTGATGTATTAAAAAGTAGTCTAACATTATATTTCCTTATTAAATAATTAAAAAAATTTTTAAGTTCAAAGAGGATGAAGGGAATAATTCGCAAAAACATCGAGTGATATTTTCCATGAACATTTCTCTTTATTTTGAAATATTTTTTTCGAAAAATCAAAACAAAAATTGTACTTCTTAATGTAAGTAACAAAATATACATAACAGTCCAACTATAATACAGTGTTCGTGCCGGTAATACTTAAGATATATTTTCTTCACACAAAATCAGTTTTTCATTATAGTAAAAGCCTTTCATAACGTATGCTGATTATGATTTAAATAACATCCTCCACATGCAAATACGTAAATGAGTGAACACTTATGAATCTTCTGGCTTTGAAAGCCTTTGTAGAATTCCTTTGTTTCCATCCAGTAATACATAATCACCTACAAACAAAAGATAAACATTATACAGTGAATGCTATGTATTTAAATTTTTGTATATAAAATATGTCAACAGTTACAGCTATTCTAAAAACTTTTGAAAAAAGTAACCATTATTTAATTATACACAATAAAATAAATATTTTACAATAAAAATATCGTTAATGATTTTGAGATGCAATAAAAAGTGTAACTATTTTCTCAACTACAAATACAATTTCTTTGCTTAAATTAAAATTTGCTTTAAAAGAAATTTTATTATGCTGGGAATGAAATAATATTTATAAGAAATAAGGTATTTTTAGCTTATTGATTTACATATGATTTTAATTTATTTGTGTGAGAATCCTTTAATCAGGCCGAAAAAAAATCGAGCAAAATTTTCCACTTTTTAAAATAATTGAAAGGCAACGTTTGTGTGCCGTAGTTCTATAATCCATTTTAATTAACTTTCTTTTTTTATGTATATATGATCAAATATTTTTCTTTCGAATGGGTTGCATTTTAGCAGTATAGCCTTCACCGACTTCTCAAGCGTCAGAGCCTTTTTATTGCTGGCTCCATCTAGTGGCGGCTTTAGCTACCAAGTTTTTTAAATTTGAATTTATTCAATTCAAGCTCTCATTGGATGCTAATTATTGCCATGAGTACCAAGCCAAACCGATACTCAAAGAATCTTCCACATGCCGTATAATTATATGAAATGCGGGCCTACTATTTTTACTTCCGGAAAATCTATCGAGCTCCAACGGGACCGTAACCTTGGGTTAGCGAGCCAAACACGCTACCTCTAAGCCACCCAGCTTACAATATGTTCAAGTATATTATATAGTTCTGATATTACCTGGAACTATTATTTCCTTGATTATTGTTTATCATATAATTACTCTGCATTTCACTGATAGATTTTTATAATGTTTAATTAAAAAAAGTGAATGTTTCTTGTCCTTTCTGTAAAAAATAAGTTTTGGCAACATTTTAAATATTTTACTTTAATAATACTTAACATAAATAAATAAACAGTATGTGAGAGAAAATTTTTAATACATTGTTTGTAAAAAATGCAACACCATGAAAGAATCATCTGAATTATATGAACTTTGCAGCAAATATTAATTATAGGATGTTACATAAAATAGTAAAATTTCAGAGCCACCGCGCATGCGTGGCGTGCGCAGCGCTCTCTGAAATGATGTTGAAAGCGTATAAATAGAGGGCTTCAGCGGGACGTTGAAAATAGTTAATGATTATTTGTTAGTGGCGAACGCTTAGTGATATCTAAGTATGCCTCCCCGACCAAATAAGGAGTAATTCCAACAACTTGCGGAGTTTGAACGGGCGAGTATTATCGGTCCTAGAGAGAAGAAGGATTTTCCTATCGCGCAATAGGAGCTCGTGTGCAGCGGAACAGTTCCATAGTGATGCGAATTTGGAAGCAGTGGACTGACGAGTACCGAACAACTCGAAAAACTGGCAGTGGACGACGGAAGTTGACGTCAGTGCGTGACTATCGACACCTGTTCCGCATGGCGGTGAATGACCGTACAGTTTCCTCCAGGCAGTTGGCAGCACGTTGGTCTACTGCTACAGGTGTACTAATGTCGGTTCGTCAATTCGTCGACGTCTGCTGCACCGTGGATTGCGTGCAATGGGTGCCTTTATCGACGGCTGCGTCTGCAATGGGCTCATGAGCACAGAGCCTGGCAAGCTGATTGGCACCAAGTGGTCTTTTCAGATGAATCATGCTTCAATTTGTGGGACCATGATGGTCGCATTCGTGTTAGACGCTATACCGGTGAACGCTGCCTTCCAGAGTGCGTTATCGAACGACATAGTGGCCTAACACCGGAGTTATGGTTTGGAGTGCGATTTCGTATCATGGACGATCCAATTTGCTACGAATTGGGGTAATCTCAATAGCAACAGGTACGTCCGTAAAGTGCTACAGCCTGAAGGCGTACCCTTCCTTCAAGGCATCCCTGGAGCTATCTTTCAGCAGGATAATGCACGTCCACATGCTGCAAAGACTGTTCGAGACTTCTGTTCATCCCAACACATGCAACTTCTTCCTTGGCCTCCTTATTCGCCGGATATATCGCCTATTGAGCACGTGTGGGATCTGGTTGGTCGGCGTCTCGCTCGTGATCCACGTCCTGCAGCTTCAAAAGACGAACTTTTGCGGCGCGTACAAGCAATATGGAATTCTCTTCCACAAGCAGACATTCAAAACCTGTTTGACTACATGCCACGTCGTATAGCAGCATTTATTGCAGCGCGTGGTGGCTACACGAAATACTGATTTCGGACACTTTGTACTGTTTCTTTGCTTTGAAAATTTCTGTCATTTATTCGTACTGATGCAAGTCGTTTGTGCATTAAATTCATTTAATTCTAATGATTCTTTCATAGTGTTGCATTTTTTACAAGCAGCAGTTAAGAAAATTTTCAGAACTGGTCCTTCTTTATTATGTAAATCTATAGCCTTGAGTGATTCAATATTTGCAAACATTTTACACTTTTCTTCAAGGTATTATGATTTAAAAAGATAGGAGACGACAAAGAGTCAAATTTGGGGAAACAAAATTATTTAAAAAATATTTTTTGAATAGTTATTTTCATCAGCAACAAGAGTTATTTAAATCAAATTTTTTTGGTTATCTAATGTATTTTTTTTTTGTCTGTTAAAATATTTTGTACTTTTAATGGTTCCTCATTTGATTAAAATAATTTCTTAAAACTAAAATTTTTAATGTCTTTAAATAATATTTCTTAAAGAACAGTTTTAATGTTTTTCTGTTATAAGTACGTCATATTATATATATGACTAATAATTTTTACTTTAGATAAAGCATTTATAACAAAAAAATATGTTAAGACTGAATTTGTCCTTTTTTTTCTAAAAAAAAAAGGTTTTTGGAGTTTTTTAAAACCCGGTTTTATTTCAAAATAAAAAATAATATTTTCTTTCAATCATTCCTTTTCCCCTTTAAAAATTTTTTATTTACATTAAAAAATTTCGAAAAAAAAATTTTATCAGTTATTTTTTTTGTTATTTTTTTTTTAAAAAATAAAAATTAACTGTAAACGTGGTTGAAATTTTTAAAATTTCTTGGTTAAATTTTTTGTATAACAAATTTTAAAATACAAAAAAGGCTGTAACATAGTAAAAATTAAAAAATAAATAAAAAACAAGTTTTCATTTATTTTTAAATATATTTTAAAAAATTAAAAAAAAATAAATAATTGTCTTAACAAATACCTTTTTTAAGTGTAAATTTTCCATTAATCCAGCAATGCAAGGGGCCCATATTCTCTATTTAAAAAAGCCGAAAGAAAAAAAACCAAAAAAATAAAAATAATAAAAAAAAGGTTTTGCTGCTCCTTTTGGTTTAAAAAGTGTATTAAGGGGTGCCCATAAATAAAACCGTTTTGGTAAAACTCGTAAAAAAAACCTTTTTTCAAAAAAAAATTTATTTTTACTTAAAAGGCATATCGGATACATTTTTCTCAGTTAACACCATGGGTTTAGGCATTTTATATCGGGAAATAACCCGTCATACACCTTCAAGGGAAGATGCCTCCGTCAAAAAGCCATTTCAACAGCTTTTTGAAATCATTATAAAGAATATCTTTGTGAAGCCCTCTGTTTTGACGAAATTTTCGTCTATAACGAAAATATTTTTTCCAATAAACAGAAAAATAAAAAAAGGGGAAAAAAAAAGCTTTTCCATTAGGGACGCATACAAATAGTATATATTAACAAATAAATGTCGGATTGCAAATTTTGTTCAAGACGTGATTTTTACGAAAATTTATACGGGGTCGCAGAAAATTTTTTTTTTCATTTATTTCGAATAATATAAAAAAAATGGCTTTTAAGAAAAAAAGTCATTTTATAAAATTTTTCCAGTTTACAAAGAAACAATTTGAAATTCAAAAAGGGAAATTAAATTATAACTGATATCAAAGAACAATTTTACTACCACATATTTATTTTTTCTATACAAACGATACTCGTATTATGAAAAAGATTCCCAACAATATTTTGAGCTTACTAAAATTAATAGATTTTTAACTACGAATCTAACAATGGTCTTAATGATTACGAGTGACAATTACATGATAAATGTGACATGCGCTATTTCATCCTTTAATTTTTCAAAAAAGTTTCAAATTTATTAAATGAAAGGCAATTTTCGTAATTGTTGTTGTAAACATTTTTAGGTGACAGCTCTCTTGCTGTTCATCTTTTTTGTAACTTTACAAGTCAAGTTGTTTTCAAATTCTAGATATACCATGGGGAAAATTTAAAGTAATATTACCATGCGATATAAGTCCCCAAGTTCTGTAACAACTCCCCCTTTAAGTTTGGGAAAGTATGGGGACCATCATGTCCGTACAAGTAAAGTCACAAGGTTTCGCCAGGCTATTAAAAAGATATTTTCTTAACTATAATAATAAATTATTTTCTTAATACAACTTTTAAAAAATTATTTTACTCACAATTTAAGTATAATAATCTTGCAAGTGAAATATAATAGCAGGGATTATGAGTGCAGGTAATATTTATCATTCGGCCACTAGATGGCAGCGTAGTTGTCCTGGCTTTATAACTAGCCCTGAGTATGTGAATTACCAGAGATAACTTCGCTACATACAACAACCATTTATAAATGCAGAAATTTATGATGGATGCGATCAAAAATTACAATTTTGTGTTATTAAAAGTTTATGCAAGAACTAATTGAGACAGGAAACTCTTCATTCTTTTACTATGGGTTTTTGAGTTCACCCCCTTACAGCCAATCTATCACTTAGCGAAATGGTAAGTAAGCCCCTCGAAAAGGGTCTAAAGAGCTCAGTGTTTTGCTTGGTTTTTAGGAATCCCGTGATGTTGTAAAAAAGTGATCACATTATGAGCATTCGTTCTTCCTCACAAGGTATGCAAGAAACTTGAGCCACGTTGGAACAGTTACCTAAACAAGGGGGTGGTAAGGTAATTAATTACCTTACTTACTTGCTTGGGCCTCGAGTTGCAAACCGACCCTCCGGAAAGATAATTTATCGATAGGGATGTAATTATCTATAGGCTCTATTGAAGTATCGTTGCTCAAATTTTACGATTGTTATAGAGTTCATTTCCTAATGAAATATCTGCAATTTTTCGGTTCACTTGAAATACTCTGATAACATTAATTTAAAGCACATTTTGACTAATAATGTGCATAATTTTGAAGAAATTTTTTCAGACTTCCGCTGAGAGCTTAGTTATACATGAATTTTAGAACGAATTTCTTAAAGTAAATTTAACCTCAAAACTAAAAAGTTGGATTATACTATGTAATGGTCCCCCCTTCATTAAAAGAATGAATAAACATTTACATAAGACAAATAATTTATTATTATTATTCTTTGAGATATAAGAGATTAGTTTAATGCTTACAATTATACAGTTAATAGTTATAGCGTAAAATATTTTTATTGTTGTGTTAAAATTTCTCTTAAGCAATTATATACTTTTACAAAAAAGAACTTCGTAATTCTGATTCTAACAGCCATTTTGAACTCATGAATTCATCATATAAAACTATTAAGAATAATAAAATAAAAAGGAGTTTTTTTTTCTATAAGCGTAACATTAGCAAACAATGCATTTTGGCACAGCAAAAAAAATATAAATTAGATATCAAAGACATTCCTATTATATTCAGTATTCGAAATTACATAAAATTTATTCACCTGTAAAAAATGATGTCTTCTTTTTTAAAACAAGTGCAACACGGAGAACCTTGCTACTCCCTTTCTAACAGGAATTCCTGTGGGAAAAAAAGGATTTTCTAAGAAATTGCATATTTTAATACAGATAAAAATAATCATATATGTGTGTGTGTGTTTGGTGTGATCAATTTGTATAAAACATTAATTCTTTAAAGAAATTCGAGAGAAATGTATGAACCTATTAATTTCTTAAGAAGGTTTAAATTATTGAGTCGAGTAATCCTTTTTTTTTATTTAAATTTTCAGATTTTATCCAAAAATCATTTTTGATTAATTAATTTTTTATAAAACTACCTTTTTTTCTTTTGTAAACAATTTATATTTTTCTTTTAAAAAAAAGTTTACAATATTTTCTTATATACAAATATCAAAATACCCCTTTTTTTAATAAAAATATAATCAAAATTTTTTTCTATTAAAAAAAGCTGAAGAGAAAATTTTCTTTTTTTGTTTTTAAAAATGCATTTTAACAGGTTTGCCCCAAAAAGAAAATCGGGCCCCCCTTAAAAGTTTCTGGGGAAACATAAAGTTCATTGTTGAATTGTTATAAAAATTATTTTTTTTGCTGATTTTTTTTAGCTATTTTTGTTTTTTTTCATATGTGGTTTTTTTCCCTCAAATTCTTATCCGAATGATAAAGTTTTAAAAAAAGGAAGAATATTTTTCCCGTGTTTTTTTAAAAATTTATTTTATTTTTTAAATTTTAAAAAGGGGAAAAGGGGTGTTAGGGGATTTAATGTATAAAAAATAGTATTTTTTTTTTTTCTTCTTTTTTTTCTAATATTTAAAGACTAACCAAAGAAAATTTAAATTAAGTTAATAAAAACTTTTTTTGAAGATATTTTAAAACTTTTAACAAAAATTTCCCCCAATTTTTTAAAAATTTATGATAAATCATAAATTATATGTATTTTTTTTCACTTCACACACTGGCTACAAAATTTTCCCAAAAAAAGGGGAAAAAAAAAAAATCAAAAATTTTTTAACGTATACGGCACAGCAGAATAAAGAAACAAAATTCGGGGTATGAAAAATAGTATTTTTTGAGCATACCGAACTTTTCACAGGAATGTCAAAACGGGAAACTCAAACCTGTTTTAAAAGGAAAATAAAAATCTTGGAAATTTTCATCAGGAAATTGGATTTGAAAAATTGGGTTTTTTGCAAGAAAATCTTATTATGCCCTTTTAAGAAAAAAAAAAAGGCCGCCATCATATGTAGAATTCGACAACGGTAGGATTGGGGGGTTTTGGGCTTATGACTGTCATGCGAATATAATACTGATGGATTCAGGAAAGTCATACAAACACAACGCAGGATCTCAACAGCCTACCGTATAAACGAGAGAAGACACAGGCTGTCAAATCGGTCTTGCTGACTCGAAAGCCACATCACAGACCTTGATTCAAGGAGTGGGTTTGTTAGTAGCAAGACAAGTTCCAGCATGAATAGTGCGATGACGTTTGTTCTCTTTTCGGACGAGTCTTGGTTATACGTGCGGCGTTATAATGTGCGTATATATGCCTGTAAACACAGAGGAGAACGCAAGTGCCCTGTTGCCATTCAACATCGTCGTATGGTTTATACACATGGTGAGTGAATATTAACTTCGCACTGTTCAGCTACACGAGGGCTTTGGCGACGGACCACGTAATTTTGAACCATGGTCAAGTGACGTGGACGACACCTGTGAGCTGGCACCCCCCTCTCCTAACTACCACACTACACCAACGGGAGGACGTTTCAGCTCTCGACAGATTTAGAGTGCATCGCTGCCCTTCACGGCGTGGCTTTAGTGGTACTGGGCTCGAAATCGTGACAAAGCCAGCCACGATCCGATATCTATACCATTCGGCTACCACGGCCACTCATACACCTGGTGGGATGATATGGACAATCATTGGATATACGACATGAGTGCCTCTTGTTCATCGTAATTAATCAGAACAGTCAATGCTACGTTCCTTCGGCCTTAAATCTCCTCCTATCAGTCTCCTATGTTCTAGACTTAGGAGACATCATCTTTCAACAAGATAATGCAAGATTACATGTTGTCTGTCGGGTCCTGGTCTTTTTCAATACAGAAGGATTTCGATGGTTGCTCTAGCCAATCACATTCTTAAGATATCTCACCCATTGAAAACATTTGGTCATAGGTTGTTGAGATATTAGGCAACCACCGTTCTCCTGTCACTGCGATTGATGAAGTGGGGCATATACTTGAAGCAGCATCGTATGACTTGCTCTTATCTGTCATCGAATCCCACCTCGACTCTATGCATAAACGGGGTAGAGACACTTTAGCTTCAGGATGTAGCAGCTGTGTGTACTATTTTCAAGTCATGTATGCCCAAAGTGCCAATAAATTTAGTCATGTTTTTCTCCTACTAAGCTGTATATGTACAATAAGTAAAGTTTCATTATCTTATAATTTTAGTGGCAAAAAGAGTAAAATAACTTGAAATAATGAGAGAATTATTCTCAGTTTAACTTTGTCAATTTCGATACTAGCAGTAAACGAATATAAAAAATTGTAAGTATTTGTAAGTAGAATACATGTACACACACAGAGAGAGAGAAGAACGCTTAAACTATTATGCTCAAATACCGTATTTGTGGTTGTGAAGAAATATATCCTAGATTCAAAGGAAAAATAAAGTATATTAGTGTGATTAATATTTTAATCCATAGAAATTTAATATATGTTTGATGTTATTAAAAAATCTCTTGAATCTGTGATTTCAGAACTATAATAAATACACCTTTTGAACTTCAATATTTATAGTATCCATACGAGTGCTTAACCCTTTATCTACCGCATTATGACTAACTGCAGATTTTTTCAAGCAATATTTTTTTTGAATCACTACATTGATAATTAAGGGATATACATAAGCAAAATACTCAACTTTGGGAAATTTATTTAGTTAGAGCTAATTAATTAAAGATATTCAACTGTAAAATTAATTATACACACTGCTCACTTAAAATAAACAGTCAAATCTTTTTCTAAGGTCTTCATTAACATACAAAAAAAGTAAGACACTTATCTTTTGACATTAACTATTTTTTCGGAACAAAAATGACAATCTTCGCAATCCGTTGAAAACAGCTGAAAATGCAATATCTGCTATAAAACTATTCGCCCTCCCCCTAAAATACTCATTATAGAAACCGTGATGCCATATATCTTGGAAGAGTGGATTTCAAAGAATATTCCTGCTAAGTATCGTCAGAGTAATCGTAAAAAAGGTTATTTTATGTTATTTTAAAGTGAGGGTACTTATAAGTATCATAGGTAGATAAAGGGTTAACCAAATTTTTATTTGTTTTTCAGTCTTTGAAAAGTAATTTGACAAATATTTATAACTAACTGAAAGAATGTTGTGACAAATTATTATAATGAATGTATTTACCTTTCATTGAAAAATTATCAGAATCACTAATTTCAATTTTTGGATTTATATTAACCTGCAATGATAAAGAAACGAATTATTATTAATATTTTTAAACTAGATCCAATTATGCTAAAATTTAATACCAGATTCTCTCATTGAAAGCTAACTTTTTTTTTAATGAGGAATTTTTTTAAGTTACAGTTTAATAATTACTTGTATTTAAAATTAAAAAAGTTCAAACAATATTAAAGTCAATTGTTTTAAATTAAATTCACATGAAGTTAGTCCTTTTAAATATTCACACACACACACACACACAAAATTAAAACAGTCTAATAATAATTATTATTATATACATGTACAAGGTCTGTTCAAAAAGTATCTGATCTTTGGCCAGAAAAAATATCTCAGTTACTTTGCGGGGTTAGGATAGAATTAAATTCAAAGTTGGCCTCACTCGCTTTCACACACACAGCCTAGTATTCTTTCCACTACCGAAAACACTTCTCGGAGGCTTTTTTTGGAATGTTGTTCAACTCCACCATTGAGTTCTGTCTTATCTCATCTTTGCTCTAAGAAAGAAATCCTTTCAATGGCATCTTTCTTTTGGGGAACAGCCAGAAGTTGCACGAAGCCAAATTCAGAATTTCTAGTGTCCAGAAGGTCCTGCGTAACTGTAAGATGGGGTTTTTCTGTTCCACCAACAGAAGCCTGGGAACAAATTTCGCAGCCACTCTGAGCACGATCACACAAAATTGCATGGGCAGAAACTGTATTGATCTCAACTCGTTCAGTAGTCTCTCGTACGATTAAACGACAATTTTTCACAATTGTATTTTCCACCTTTTCAACAATAACTGCATTTCGAGTGGTTTATGACCTTGCAGAGACAGAGAGCGCTCATCTCTCTTTACCGACGTGCGGCCACTTTTGAATCGGTTAAACCACTTCTTAATTTGTGTGACTTCCATACCATCGTCTCCAAACACTTTCTGAATCTTTCAAATTGTTTCAGAAAATCATAAAGTTTTTGGTAAAAAATGTAATGCAGTACCTCTGCTCAAGTTGTTTAGTATCTTTAGAAAAATAAAAATCCTCAACACTTATAACAGCTCTTTGCAGGAAATTACTGGTACACTGGAACGAAGGAAAAAATTCAAGCATGTGCATTAAGGTGTCACCTCCCACTGTATACAGTGGTGCCGTTTTAGAATCTGTATTGTGCACTGAAAAATTCAAGGACGGGGACTTTTTGGACAGACCTTATAGCATTTCTTTTAAAAACTACTCTGTAAAAATATTTATTGTAAAATATTTATCATTGTGAAATTAATACAACAAATCTGAATCATATTTCATGCAAAATTTTTAATTCCTTATGTACAATTTTCATGATTTTTTTTCTCGGGGTTTCATGTAAAATACAAATTTTTAAATAAGTTATTCATTCTGATTTTGTTTTCTGCGATTAAATATCTAATCATCAAATAATTTGTTCTTTTTATTCAAGATTCATTCAATTCATGTCAAATTAATCTTTCAAATCTCTTTAATATTCTTTCATTATTTGATATTTTCATAATTTATTCAATTATTCTATATCATGCGTTTGAAACTAGTTGCAATATGCATGTCTGAAAATTTTCATTTACCTCAGTATTCGGATATATTTAAAAGCTTTCAGTCATGAAATCAATAATTATCATTAAATATTCCCCACATTTTGGGTTTTATTCTGTATATTCATGTATTAGGTTTATTCCATAATCAGCTTTATTGTAACTAAAGAAAGTTATGTATTAGAAAAATTACAGAAAGCCATATTTCGTGATTTTAATTCAAAAATATTTAACTAAGGAAAAGGTTTTTTGAATGAGAAATTAATAAAAACATTTCTGCTACACTTACTGGTTTTGGATAGCCTTTTGATAATTCAGGGAAAATATATTTATTCAAAACAGGATAACGTCTCCGCCTGTGATTGGCTCTTTACATCATAAACAATAAAGATAAAATTAGGTGAGAGAGAAAAAAGACTTTTCATTAAATCATATGAAATAAAGTATGAAAAACAAAAAAAAATATGTACTAAATATAATAATCTAACGTGAATCATTTGCAACCTGATTTCAAGCAACAAAGATACAATGTATGAGTTACTGTGTCTGACTACCAAACGGCTTCATATACTGTATCATTTCGAACATTAAATCTCACTGAAAAAGCTGCATAACTGTTGGAGGGCACCAAATTGTTTTTTAATCCATTTTGTTCCAACTTTAACCTCTTTTTTAGACATTCCCGTGCTGATGCATCGTGCACGCAATCATGAGCATGTACCATGACTGAGATATAGCATTTTTATGTATTTTATTGAAACGCAACACACGTATGTTGTTTTCCTAGCAGCGATATTCTCCTTGTGGGAAAATTGAGTTTTATAGTCAAAGTTCCTCTTCCGGCGTGAGCTTTAAAAATAAGATTTAGGCAGTCATAGAAGATGTGATGAAGATTTGACTATACTGACAACAAATTTGGCGAAAAGTATGATATTGTCAAGGAACCATCAAGACGTCTCCAGGTTCTACTCTTCTAGAAATTCCCATGGGTCAAAGGACACATGGGATTTCAGGCGTGTGCGTTGAAAGCTATGAGAGAGAGACACTTTATCTGTCTGCATTTCTGCTTGTGAAACTGTTTGAGAGCCATTTCTGGAACGTTGCAAAGCTTGTTTATAACGAGAACAATTTTCACTATTGTAAATAATCTTTACACCTACATAAATTTGCAACAATACCAACATATGTAGGTAGTTAATTTCCCAAACTGTGCCTAATACTGTGTATGCTGACATTCAAAATTAAGACCTTTTGATATTGCCTCCTGAATTATCGAGCGAATTTTAGTAAAATGAGATATCTGCATAGAATGTTATAATATCCTTGGACTTAAAGTATCCAAAAGTTATGGCTTATTATTACGGAACTACCCATCAGAATGTAATAAACTGTTTATCCATGCATTGGAAAACCCTCCAAAATTTTTTCGGTCTAGTCCGATAAGCCGCATGTGTGCGCATTATTCGGCAATCACAGACGATAAACTTGTTACACTGACTTCATTAGTAAGGATGAGGACGCCACAGCAAAAGGTACAGTGCGTACTTTGGTTAACAGAATTTAAATCAGTCACGCGTGTACAGCAACGAGTTCAAACAGAATAGAATGCCGTTACTGGCTTGCCTAATAGACTTATCAGACTTACAAAATGACTCACGCACACGATCACCAGTGTCTTCTATCACAAAAAATTAAGGATACTTGCAAGTTTGATACACCCACAAGTTCACGTCTCCCTTTAAAGTTCTTTCCCATTGGTGGATAGATTTTGATGTCATAGAATCGACATTCCATTTTGTTCGAACACGTTGCTCTTCACGCGTGACTGATTTAAATTCCGTTAACAAAAGTGCGCACTGCTCCTTTTGCTGTGGCGTCCACATCTTTACTAATAAAGTCAGTGTAATTTTATCGTCTGCGAGATTGCCGAATAATGCACCCACGTGCGGCCTGTCGGACTAGATTCAAGAAATCTTTGAGGTTTTCCAATCCACGGATAAGTTGTTTATTACGTTCTGATGGGTAGTTCCGTAATAATAAACCATAACTTCTGGATATTTTAAGCTACAACACTCTGTACATTAGGGCAAACCCATCTCACAGTAACAGTACAAGTTTGTGATCATGAGTACGATACATAAGCTAGGGCATGTGTTTGAAGGAAAGACTAAAAATTGTGGAATAAAAAAAGAATACGGTGCTCAGTGATATTTATGTGGTTTTCACAATGGGATTTCATGCTGAAAATGATGCAATGTATGAGTCCATTTGGAAACTGGCCAAACCGACTCATGCAATACACCTTTGTAATATGTTTTCTTAGAAATACTAGTCTTGTCTTTCGCTCTGAATATTTCAAGAAATTAAACTTAACACACAAATTTTCTTGAATTTTGTACACCAGTCTTTAGACACCAGTTTGATGAATTTAATGAAAAAGTGAATAAACCAAAAAAAAAAGGGGAGAAACCAAATTTTAAGTGTTGAAACTCACATTGGCAAAAAAGAAACTAAGACAAAGAATATTAGACATTTTAACAAATGCAGTAAGTGTTTCAGTTTTAAAATAAACAACAAGTTTATAGTAATTTTTAAACAGTAAATATGAAAATTAAAAAGATTCAGCAAAATTAGTTTACCAAACAGTTGTTGAATTTTGACAAACTTTTAAAGAATAATATTAAAATGAATATTTTGAATATCACGAAATACAGATTGAAGTTTAAAAAAAAATCTGATGTCTAATATATATTAGTAAATATTTAGCTTACATTTACAAAAATAATACTGTACAGCTAAACAATCAGTTACGGCTGGTTTTTTAGACTATTCAGTATAATATTCTAAATATATGATCCATACCTTACGAAATAATAGATATGTCGTTTGTATTTAACAAATAAGAGGAATTCCACTTTTTTGCATACAAATTCTTTCATTTGAAATTGAAAATTAAATTTACTCAAAGTTGTAATCGTCACAGTAGCATGCAAATAAATTCATTTCTGGACTAAAAAAATGCATTAATTTCCAGATTTAATTATATGAAACACAAAACATTATTAATCATTAAAATAACATTAGAATACATTCAAGTAGTTTTTTACAAGATAACATTAGAGCTTACTTATTTTTTTATCTTAGTGAATAATTTTAACACATTAAAGTTTAATATTAATTTAATTATTTTCAACTGATATTTACTTCAATAACATAGAGACATAAATTGAAGAAACACAACTACAGAGAAACTTTGCTTGTGAAGAATTAATTTCATTTTCATAAAAGAGAATTTGTGATATATTATATTTTAAAAATGATGACGGTTCAAATTGACTACAATATAACTTTGTGATTCGGATACCAAGAAAAACCTTATTTAAAAAACTTGTAACCCCCGTTATTTAGACTCTTCCATATTAACAGTAAAGAGACTTTCGCGCCCTCTAGCAAAACAGAACAATCTTCAGTGATGGCCAAGTTTGGGAACTGTAGGACGTATGAGCATGCGCCCATCCCTTTCAATTCTATGTCAACTATTAGTTCTCAGTTATGTATGTAAATGTGTTTTGTTTTGTCTAATAAACGTGCTTTAATAACTAGTGGACTTAGAAAAACCCTTCCCCGTCTGTCCCTTATCATTTGGCGCCCACAACGTCATAATTTGACGCCCAACGTGTATTAGTTGCAAAAGCCTGGGCGTTGCTCGGTATTATTTTCAGGTTAACAGCACTAATGTTTTTTCAACTTATATGGTTTAATTATTCAGTTCTCACCCGTAGAACAGGTAAAGCTTTTATCTTGGAAATTTTTTTTAAAGTATTATACTTTTAATACTCGTTTTTATTATTGCATGCCCAAGTGCAAATTGTATTTAATGTCCGAAAAAAATTTATTAGTTAAATTCTTAACTTTAAGTATTGTCTCCTTGTTCAGTATTAGGGAAAAAATTTCTGTACATTCCTGTGCAAATTATATAAACTGTTCTCATTGAATTAAAAATCTTTTCTTATTTTAAGAAATGTCATTTGCTAAACAGTAGTATAATATACAGTTTACATTATATTCCATGTTCTTTAAAATATATTTACTTGTTTTAAGATAATGTTATAAACGTTGTTTATTTTAAAAAGTGAGAACTCAAAACAATATATACATATGTATTCTCTTTTTTTTAAATGATTATAATCTTTGTTCAAAAGCATTAATGCTCTGAAACTTCTTTTGTTTTGTTATGTGCTATTTTTGATAAAATCATTTATGTGTATAATTCAATCTTCAGTGATGGCCAAGTTTCGGAACTGTAAGGACGTATGAGCATACGCTCCGATCCCTTTCAATTCTATGTCAACTGTTATTTCTCTAGTTTTGTATGTAAATGTGTATGTTTTGTCTAATAAACGTGTTTTAATAACTAGTGGACTTAGTAAAGAACCCCTTCTCCGTCTGTCCCTTATCATTTGGCACCCACCACGTCATAAACTTTAATTAAATCTCTATTAGTAATAAAAGGGGTTTTTTTACTTTGAGATAATTTTAGGCGATCTAGTTTTGAGTAACTCTTGTATTTCCACCAAGTTCATGAAGAAAAGTATATCTTCATCTGGAATTCTTCCTTCCAAAACCATCATCTTGGCGAGTTTTCTGTATCCTTTGCGCCACTCATTCAGAGCTTTGATCAGAACATTCTGTTGAAAACAAAAGTTACAGATTTCATGAAATTCATAAGAAAACGTTTATTAGTTTATTATTCAAATGTCAATGGAAAACTCGCTTAGATTTTTAAAAACATAATTTCTAAGTATATTTTATTTGTTATTTAAGATATGTTTCGCTCAAGAAGTGCGTATTTTAAGTAAAAAAACTTTTGCTGTAATTTAACATCAATTTCAGCTTTTGATTAATTTTTCTCAATTTTCAAAGATTCGAAACAATTATGTTTAGAATTGCTTCCTACATCATTAGGAATAACGTAAATTTAACGTAACGTCTTCGATTATCGGTTAAATTAAAATAACGTAAAATCATCCCATTGGGTGTTACAAAAATGAATTTTCTCAGCTATTCTATGTATCAATTTTCTAAGCAGTCATCGGGTATGCGATATCCTAATTGGTAAGCGTGAGGGGTCATAGCCAAAGTACTTCATATTTCTGAATACTATCGCTTGAAAGAGAAGATCTGTTGGGATTCAAACCTTTCACGTTGGCTTTGTATGCATGTGAGAAATGGTATGACTTAAGGTATCCGACTACGTTCGGAACCATGATTTTAAAAAAGCGCATAAATGGATAATTCTCATGATATTTAGTGTCACTTAGATTAGAATACATGTATACAACTGTTTTAAGGATATCATGACAAAAAAAATTTATTTAAATACAATATTTTAGCAAAAAATGAACTTAGAATAACCTTTTTTTCAAATGTTCTCCCTTTGTAAAAAAGGCTTCTATTGTATTAATATTTTGACTGTGTATAGCTCAGACCTCTGTACAGAGGCTCAAATATGATTTTTGAAAAATTCCCATTATTTTCAGAGTTACAACCGTTTGAAATAATTATCGGCGTATTTTCTTAAAATTTCTCCCTTCTGTTTTCGTAAAACATGGATAAACCGACTTCCGAGTTATGCACTTCAAAAATTCTAGTTGAGCCTCTGTAGGGAGGTCTGAGCTGAATACAGTCAAAATATTCATACAATAGAAGCATTTTCTTACAACAGGAGAACATTTGAAAAGTTCACATTATTTTCAGATTTACCACCAATTTAAATAATTATTGGCGTTCTTTTTCTTAAAATTGCTCCCTTCTGTTGTCTTAAAATATGGATAAACCCACTTCTAAGTTATATATTTCAAAAATTCTAGTTGAGCCTCTGTACAGAGGTCTGAGCTATATACAGACAAAATATTATTATAATAGAAGCCTTTTTCACAAAAGAAGAACATTTGGAAAAAAAATTATTCTAAGTTACTTTTTGCTGAAATATTGTATTTAAATAATTTTTTTTGTCAAAATATTCTTAAAATAATTTTATACATGCATTCTAATCTAAGTGACACTAAATATCATGAAATTTATCCATTTATGCGCCTTTTTAAAATCACGGTTCCGAACTTAGTCGGATACCTTAAAAGTCAAATTGTTGTTACTTGACCTTACACAAAACTGCGAAATTTGTCTCAAGTAGTTTTTGTGCTCCTTTTAGAGCAGGGGTGGCCAACCCGCGGCACGCTTGCCACAGTACGTCATGGCGGAGTTGTAACAGTGGCACGTGAAGACTCATTGTAAAAATAAAAAAATTGAAAAGTCATTAAGAAATATTATTTTTACAATTTTATAGAAATCTACTTGTCTTAGACCGAAAAAAAACTCGCCTCAAAATTTATTTTAAGTGTACTTAAATGATCCTCAATAGAAAATTATCATCTAGAATCATTCCTTAATTGTTATATGCTCTGGCTATTAAAAGGAAGTGCAATGGAGAGATTTTGGAATTTTAGGGAGTGTGTTTTAAAAAAGTATCTGGAAGAAAACAATGAAGTACCCAATGAATGTTTTTTTATTCAAGAATGAAGATTGACTGTGGAAATTAGCTCTTCTTACAGATAGCATGGAGGCATTTATGTAATTTAAGATTACAGGGAAAAATTGCATTTCTTTTACCCTAGTTTGTCTTATCTGTGCTTTTGTAAACAAACTTGCTTTTTTGTCTCGATTTTGGAGCCTAAAACCTAAGTTTGTACTTTTTTTCTTATTTATTGTATTACTTTTAAATTTTCACTACTTATATAGGCTTACATAAAAATTTCCGATTTACTTAAAAATCCAATAAAAAGTCGTTATGTAATATTTTTTCAACTTTTCATATATTTTTGTTTTGTTTTTTTGAGGTAAAGGGTTGGAATCAATAATTGTTTTTATCAGATAGTCCCTTTTCCCCAAAAGGTTGGTCATCCCCGTTTTTGAGATACATTATTTCCAAACAGTAATTGAACTAAACTAGGTGTGTTTTTTCCCCCAAATACGCTTCGAAAGCTATTTTTTTCACTCATTAAACGTTAAAAAAATAAAACGGAATTCTTACAAACATCAAATTTGGTAAAATTTCCCTTAGAATAAAGTA
>BMAV01027815.1:0-20566 GCA_019973955.1 Trichonephila inaurata madagascariensis | reverse complement strand
ATATACTCATTTTAATACTCATGTTTCCCGTAGCATGGTAGATACAAAATAGTTCGGTAGATTTAAGAGAACTAAGTTTGCTGTTGATCCCCAATTTTAAAATATCTAGCCAGAATATTAAAACGCTTCTGTAATCCAAATCTTTTTAATTTTTTTAGAGTGTTTTAGGGGGTTTTGAGTACATGTACTGTATCAAATTCAAGAAAGGCCTGCGTCAAATCTGACACGAATATACTCATTTTAAAGTGAGAATGTACACGAGTTCTTTTTTGGAAGTTTTTTTTCCTCCGTGTACATGGGGGTTTTGGCGACGGTCCTCGAAATTTTTTGGGAACCATGGTAAGTGAAAACGATGACACCTGAGCAGGAAAAACCCTCCCCTAATTACCACACCCATCCAACGGGGGGGGACGTTTGAGCCCCGACAGATCGCGCCCCCATGGTGGGTCTTTAGTGGTACTGGGCTCGAACTCGTGACATTCCAGTCAAGATCCGAATCTAAGTTTGAATGAAGGAACATATTATAGCTTCAACTTAATGGGATAAAAAAGAATATCTCAAATATAATTTTATGTAAAAATTTCTATAGAAATACATCATTAGAATCTTATAAAACCCTACTTTCTTGAAAATGTTCTTATTTCTTACATCTTCAAAAACATTTTAGACTATTTTGAAGGAAGTTATATAAGAAAGGACTCAGATTTTTTTTAAAACGGGATAACTTGCTTTATATACTGACTAATTGTTTTTTGGGAAAAAAAAATCTTGTCTTTAACTTGTTTATTCATTTGGGAAAAAATTTTTTAAAATTTCAAAAAGAAATGCTTTAAAATAATAAACCATCTTAATTAAAAAAAAATGTATATAAAAAAAATCAAATTTTTTATATCATAAGTAAATAATCCCCAAAAAGAAAAAAAAAAATATGATTTATTTTTCCTACTTACTGAAAATATATATTTTCAAACGAAATTTTCTGTGAAATAATCTTAGAATTTTTTTAGTATCTACTCTCCAGCATTATTCTTTCTGTTATTTCGTATTTATAAGGAAAAGAAGTTTTCAACTTTTTGCACTAATGGGGTTTTGAAAATTATGGATTTATTCAAATTAGTACATTATATTGAAGTATTTGCATAGGATAATATTTTCTTTTATGAAAATACAAATGTGAGAAATTTAAAATTTTATATGAACACTAAGTTTAAAAAGAAAAAGATATCGAATTCTATGCTATTAACTGTTACAAATAGTAATTTATTTAGTTTTTAAGCAATTTAGAAGCTTTAGCTGCAACTTAGTGATGAAGCACTTTTAACTAATTATTTTTAAAACCTTTCTTCTATTATAGAAACTTCTTAGAAAAACACGATAACAATATTTATTTATTAGGGATGAATTTACACACACCTCCTATTTTGTATAAAAATAAAAAAATTTTTTTCCCAAAATGCATAAATGTTTAAAATTTTTTTTTCAAAATCAATAGAACAATACTATTTCCCACATGACAAAATTTTAATTTAATCATCCTAAAAGTCAATTTTTTAGAAAATTATGAAACATTTAATTTTTTAAAACAATAAAAACCTTTTGCATCGAAATATAAAGTTTTTTTCCCTTTTTCCTCTCTTTTTTTCTAACATATTCACAATACTACTATCGCATTACCCCCGGATTCTTCATGTCCAAATCCCTTTTCCCCCTAAAGTTTTTCCCCCTGTCCTCAACGCTATGTATTAAAAATCTGCTATGGGAAACCAATTTCCCTGCATTCGAGAATAGACTCGTCCAAACGCATGCGCAGTAAAAACTCCCATTGCCAGTAATGTTGTATTTGAGATGCTAGTATTCGCCAGCACAACGCATTATACATAGATAAAGCCTCTCCGACTGTTTGCATGTTACTGCCTTTCATCTGTTTACAATAAGTGAGAATCTTGTACAGTACGTTTATATTTTACAATTATTTTGAATTTCATCTCTTATTTTCTATGTGACAGAGGTAAGGTTTTAATTCTTTCCTTTACTATTTATTATATTTGTTATGAGTCCAGGTATTAAAATGCATTTTTATTTTATTAGGAGTCACATTCCTTTCACTTTTTCAATTCTGAGTTAATTTTGAAGGCACGTGGTATGATTTATAAAAAGAAATGTTTGATTTAATGGGGTTTTTTTACTATATTTTTGTCTGCAACCTATGTTTATGTATTATGGAAAGCAGTTTTTGTGCTCAAAATACTACAAAACTAACCCCCCTTTTTTTTAATTTATGAAGGAATTTAAAAATTCTTCTCATCCTATAATAATTGATGTAAATTTGTTTAAAATAAATTAATTTAAAAAAATAATTTACTATATAAAATCAAATGTAACTGTTCGATAAAATATAAATCTATTTTAATCTAAAGGACATTTATATTATCAAAAGGATTTATTTTAAAACAAAAACAGTAACAGGTAAATACATTATATATATATATATATATGTATATGTATAAATTACCCTAAATAAATTTCAAAAAAAAAAAAACTTTAAAAATCTTTTTTAAAATTTTTTTTTTAAAAAAGGTCGGCGGCCACGTGTTGGACACCTCTGCCCACTTCATCAACACGTGTTGCCAACGATTCGCATCTTTTTCCCTTTTAAAAAATACCAAAATGTTTTGTCTAAAAATTTTAATCTTTTACTTCACTTTGAACGTCATCATTACAGGATATTACAATTATTTTTTACACATATTTTTATTTTTTAAAAATACACACAAAAAAAAATCTCTTTGATTAATTTGAAAAGATATTTGATGTCAAATTTTAAAATGGAACTGTTTTTAAAAATTATAATAAAAGAATCTCGATTTTTTGTACTCATATATATGAATATTTATTTATTTTAAAGTAAAATCAACAGTTATAAAATATAGTTTTTCATGAGTATTCAAATGTTAACAATAAGCAGTTATGAAAAAGGAGATGTCTATTTTACAAGCTGTACACTTAATTTAGAATAATCTTGAAGATCTACTTTGTACTAAATACACTGGATTTATATAATTTAAGAACTACGCTGAGTATTTATAAATGTAAAGCTAGACATAATTAAGATTTTAAAAACAAAATTTTAAAAATTTCGTAACTAATCATTTAAATTTTCCGTAATTTTTGTAGAAAAAATGTAAAAATTATCGCTTGTAAAACGCAACAGTGGGGAATCCGACGTGAACGCTTTAGGTTGATGAAATAACGATCTCCATTTCTCTCAAATACAAATTATTTTTATATTGCGGACAACTGTACTGAGAAATATTTTCTCTCAGTCGCGTTCACTCATTGATAAAGCAATCATTTCTTTCTGACCCCTTTCATTCAAAAGGTAAAATAACCAATCATCGAGCTTCAAAAACGAAAAACGTGGTAAAATGAAAACGATGGTCATCCCTTGCTGAACACCAAGGTCGGGTGGAAATGACCTCTAGGGACCAAAAGGGGGGGTGATTTTGTGCTCGAACGGTTTTAGGGTTACCATTTTCCAGCCTAAAACTGGAAAAAGGAGGGTTGCCATATTGTAAATTTTTATCGCAAAATTTTTTTGTTCCCAAAAATTGTGTGCTCTCCCAACCACCCATATACATATATATATATAACGATAAAATAGAATATTCTTTTACTATTTTTATATTATAAAAGTTTAAAAAGTATTGCAAAATAAAGTTATAACGTATAAATAAAAATTTTCAGTTTCTTAATGACAGGGTTGAGATTAAAATTCTTGTAGTTATAGTACAAACATCACTGGGAACGGGAATCCATTTCGCATTCATATTTAACAATTTCTTATCGATTTTTTCTTTTTTAATTATGACTCGTGTAACCTCTGGCTATGCCTCGTGAATCCCCAGGGTTCAGTGGAACACAGTTTGAAGATCACTGGTAGTATATGGGGGTCATTTATCAAAGTAGTCCTTCCCTTATTCTTGTACTGATATGGACACTGAGTTGTTTTCCTTCCACTGTTCTAGATAAGTGAGTTGTGTTTGCACAGAAACTTGGTTTGATTGAGTTAAATAGATTTTTAAATTTTTGTTAAGGAATCTTATACGTGTACAAGGGGTTCTAAGAAATTTTGTGGTTTTGACCCCATTTTTTGTACAAATAATTGGTGTATGGGTACTTCTGTACGTGTTTTATTTGCTGTACCGTAAAATCCGGCGTTTAATGCGCCCCTATACTGCAAAGCTGCATTTTTCAATTCCTACTATTAACTAACTTTTTCTATGTACTTATATATTTATTTATCTTGTTCAAATTTTCAATCGTTGATAAAATAATTCCTATTTATTCAATCAAGTTCAAATAAATTTTTTTAAAATTTGTAGTGGACTTGATGTTAATACAGTTTTTTCAAATATTAATTAATTAATTAAATTTAATAAAATTAATTACTGGTTTTTGACGCCAACTTAGATTCGTCTCCATTGTTGTAACAATGTAACTGTTAAAACAAAGACAAAAGTTGCCGCCGAAAACCTATTTTTCAGCCAAACTAAGCAAATCTGGTTTGCATTGTTACTACAATGCATACAAAGAATGCACTTTTTTCAGTTCGTACTATTAGTTCGCTCTCCCTATATAGATATATATATATATCTTATTCAAATTTTCAATGTTAATAAAATACTTTCTATTCATCCATTCAAAGAGGAATTGATTTAAAATTCTTTTTTTTATATTATTTTTTAATATTAAGGTATATTCATCGTATAACCGCCCCCCTTTTTTTGCGAAGAAACCTGAAATGTAAGTGTGAATGTTAAGTCTTAAGGCCGTATCCCGTATATTTTTCATCTTTTGTCGCCCAAATTTTTTGGCCGAATCTGGGGGGAAGGGTTGCCGTAAACAAAACGACACGCTCTGACGTCGCCCCCTCTATCACCACTTTAAAAAAAATTACTGAAATTTTTCTGTTTCGGAAAATGAACACCCAAAATTATTTTTTCATTTCCCTTGGCAATTGTTGATGGGTGTAAACTAAAAAAAGAGCACCATTCTATTTAAAAATTATACGCCGTTATAAAATATTATCACCATTAAAATAATATATGGCATATCTGAAGTGTTAGACGAAACCGGAGCCGCCATCTTATTTATGACGTAGGGCCCCGAAGAACCCCATTGGTGAATTTCGCTTTTATTTAGAACAACTTTTGACTCGCTGAAAAAATTTTTTCAAAGGGGTTCTATGGAAACTGGTTTTGCACAAATTGAACGAAAATTGCTTGAAACTTTACGTGTGATACGGTTTTTTGGAAGTTTTTATTCGAGCCCAAGATTTTGGAAACGTATACTTCAACTACTACAAACCTTTGGCCGCGGTAGCCAGGGGGGAAGGTATCGGATCGTGGTTTTGCCTTGTCACGGTTCGGCCCCGTACCACAAAAAGCCCGCCGTGGGGCAGCGTGCACGTTAAATCTGTCGGGGCTGAAACGTCCTCCCGTTGGTGTGGTGTGGTAGTTGGGGGTGCCAGCTCGGTGTGCCCAAGTCACTTGACCATGGTTCAAAATTACGTGGTCCGTTGCCAAAACCCTCGTGTAGCTGAACAGTGCGACGTAAATATTCAATCAATCAATCAACTACAAACCTTTAAGTTCATAAAGAATGTTTTTTTGAAATGAGCAGTATTTTTTTCATAATTAAAGTTAAATTTAAAGGCTTTGGGGATCCGGGGGTGAAAAACCCTTTGTTTTTTTCCGTTTGATATAACTCAAAGTATATAGTACAAAAAATTCAATTAAGTATTTTTTAAATGTTTAATTTTTATAAATTAATCTAATTATTTATTAATATAGTTATTTAAATGTTTTTGTTCGCGAAAATCGGCAAAATAAAAAGGAGCATGATACAAGAATGGTGAACTTTCCCCGGGCCCCCCCCTGAAAAATTCCCGGTTTTCGCTACTGGTCGGATTTTAAGATATATTATTATTTTTAGTAATAAACATTAGCAATAAGTTTTTACTTTGAATATAACGTTTCAAAAATTTTAATTAACAAAATAATAAAAAAAACGTTACAAAATGTAACTAAACGGTAAATTATACATAAACTATAGTCTTTTTAATTAACACGCATTTATAAGTTTCACTTGTATGTAACGGAATCTTTGAACTCGATTTTTACCCATTTTAAAAAGTCAGATTAACTCGAAATTTTGCACACTTGTCAAGAACCGATGACAGTACAATAATTTCATAATTTTGCTCCTTCGTCCTAATCAAGATCCTCAGGAATAACGATTTCCAGATTTAACAACTCTAAAAGATTAAGGTGCAACCCTAAAAACGAATAAGTTTGTGATTAATCTAAATAAAAAAAAATAATAATAAAAGTGTTCTTTGTGTGAGAAAGGGGAGGTATGATGCGTCAGTAATTTCTTACCATAATATAAACATTTGGCTAGTTCTTCTGAAAATAAAAACAAAACACAAAAACGTTTATGTGAAAAAAAAATATGTTCTAACTGTAAATATTTATTTTTATTTTTATGCAAACGTTTAAAAGGGTGATACAATTAAAACATTATAGCAAACACAAAATATAAACAATTGTCTAATTTTTCGAAAATGGAAATAAAAAAGACTCAAAGAAAATATTAATTTTGTTTAACTGCTAAATTTTTTTTTATTTTTATAAAGCCCCCTTTAAAAATGAGGGATCAATTAACAATTAAAAAAAAATATACATTGCTTAATTTTCTTTAAACCCTTTAATTAGTTAACCTTATTATAAAAATTTTGGAATCATTAAATATAAGATACGGGGCTCATCCGCCCCCAAAAAAACGGAAGAATAAATACCCAGACCCGTTAATTAATATATTTTGAAGAGCAAGACTAATTCCAGCAGTCACGTAATTAAGGCTCCAAATATCAAACTCAAGAATAAATTCAAAATAAATTTAAAATTCATTAAAAAATTGCCTTTTTTTCTACATAAAGTAGGCAATCTCGTTTTGAGAACCTTAATTTTTAAAAAAAATCCTTATTTTTTTCTTCGTTATTCTACTTTTTCAAAATGAAAATATCTTTTTTAAGAGTTATGAGTGCATTAAATCTCATTGCCCTGGGTATGTATCACCTTTCCTATTACGAACCCCGCACTTCGCAGCTATCTGTAAAAATATTCAAAAAAAATGCAATATTTTTCCGCGGTTCCGTTTTAAAAATTGCTACCCAATATTCAATCATAATTTTTTATCGCGCCCCTACACCCAAAAACAAGTATTTAATTAAATAATACATTTTTTTCCCAAAACTACCATACGATTTTTAAACCCATAATGCCAGGGGTATTAACGTCTCGCTCAGCCAATGCGTTAATTGCCCCGGATGTATATATATATATATCTTTCCGAAGTACGATTTTTTCTGGGCATTGCTATCCATAAAATTATTCCTATGGCATTGGAATGCAATACAAGCACCTTGACACTTTGGTTTGCGAAGGATTTTTTTTTTTATTTCTGAGGATTTGCTTATTTAAATATGTATTCCTTTTCTTCTGCCTTCCCCCAAAACATCACGTACACGCGCCTACGTGAAAAACGGTGGTATTAGGGAGCGAATCCCGTAACTTTTAATTGGCGGTTTAGGGATTAATTATAAACAAAAAAAATCACCCGGGAAAAATTATTTTTTTTGGATATAATTTTATATATGACAATCCCAGGGGGTCATTTGTAATTATAAATGTTGTTTTTAACTTAGTATTGTTAAATTGATTAAAAAATACACTATGCAGTGCTGATACATTTATAAGCACACTAGCTGGTATATCCGTTCTTCGCACAGATGAATTGAAAAATTAAACTATACAGATTGAAGGATAAAGAAGTTTTTAATGAGTTAATTTTACGTGAGTTACAAATTGAACAAAAAAACATGTTTGTAAAATTTTAAGTTTGTTGATCTAATAACTGATAAAAATGATTCTTTTACATTTATAACTCCCCGTAACTCTCTTGTGGGTCGATTTTTGAAAACACCTGATCTTCGCTCAGCAAAAATAACACATTGTTACAAATTTTGTGTAATGAACGCTTAAAATCGTGTAAATAATTTTAATCCAGAAGTGTAATACGTTAATATTACTTTCTGTTGTATTTATTTATTTTAAAATATAATTTGAAAGCAACGCCGTTTTTTAAAAATATAATGGCGATTCAATGGAAACAAAAGGAAATGTTGGCGATACAGTAAAGGGGCAACTTGCCAATTAAATTGAATCGATGAGTTTTCCGGAACCCCCAGGTCTGCCATCCTCAAATCTATCGTTTTCCCCCAGGGTGGGGGAAGCCCCCCCCAAGAAAAGCCAGTCTTTATGACCAAAGGAAGGACGATTCCCCCGGGGGTTTTTGACCACCCCACTTCCCCAGTTTTCCCTTTAAAAATTTTGATATAGTGTTTTTTACCATCCCCGTTTTTTTTATATATGAAATGTATTTGAACACAACATCAGTAATACCATTGAATAAAAGAAAGGTAGGATATTTATATTATTGTAAATTTTTCCTTGAGTCATTATTGAATTTTTTTTTCATTTTTAAAAGAAAATTGGGTATAATAAACTGATGCTTTTTATGCCAACATCACTAATTATTTGTAAAAAGATATTTTATTCTTTTATGAGAAATTAGTGTTTAAATTTTATATTTTTTTTTTCAATAAAAAAACCTCATCGTAAAAAAAATATTTAAAAATTTTATTTTAACATAATCTAAAACTCCAAATTTTATAAATAATGCCCGTTATTGTTATTAAAAAAACTGTTCATCAAATAAAAAAACATATAGCCTTACATTTTTCCGGCTGTCCCTCCTATTTGAATGAGATAACACATATTGGTAACATATTTCAGTGGGTTCTAAATATTCCTTTAAAACGGTTAATATTTTTGAAGAAATCTGCTTTATTAATTTGTTCATCATGTTATGGCTATTCAATCTTAAAAGGGGAAAATATATTGGAAAATTTTTAATATAGGAAAAAAATTTTAAAAACTGAAAAAAAAATTCCGTGTTATAAAGGTGCTATCATTTTCCCCTCGGGTAAATATGGGTTTTTTCACTGAAAAAAATTTTAAATTTTAAATTATTCAGGAGGATATTTAATGTTAAAGTAGATATTAAAGATTTCAATGAAGTATTAAACATTTCAAATAAAACAGAGGAAAAAATTTCAATATAAGAGAAAAAAATTTTAATTTAAAAAAAGGGTTATGGTGAGTAATTTTTAAATTTGGGTGCCCGATTCAAATGTATATTTCTTTTTTAAATGAAGAGATCAATTTCCCCATTCAGACAAAACATTTGAGACTTCTGGATAGAAGAGATTTTTTAAAAAAGCCCTCAAATATTGCTTTGAAAGTCATTTCAACGCAATATTTTTTTTTAATTTGTTAACATCGAAAACATTGGAATCAAGATTTCTTAAAAAATTTAATTTCCCCAAATTTTTTTGTTTACAAGCACAACAAACTTTTTTTGAAATTACATGAGTTGTGGAATTCTGCATTCGTTTTTATTCACCCTTTTGTAAAGTGTAAAACAACTGCATTTTCATATTTTTAAAAAAGTATTCATTACATTCGGGAATATATGCTTAAATAATTATTCAAAAAAGCGCAATGAAGAAATTTTAACGGTGAAGGATAATCGAAAAATAAAGAAATTTAAGGACAATTAGATGAATATTGCTTTTTATATTTCACTGTTTTTTATTTGTTTAAATATTCAATTATCGATTGGTACATTATTCAGTGTGCATGTGCTTCCTTATACTTCATTTTTTTTGTTATCCTATATAGATTTTATGCACATGTTTAATAATTCATATAACTGCTATTTAAAGGAAAATTCTATTGATTTACATTATTCGTTTAAATCATTTTCATGAAGATTTTAGCATTCGATGTATGTAAATGTAAAATACTATTTTTTTAATTAAAAAAAATTTGTTTAATTTTTAAATATTTTTACCTAGGCATAATATTTATTTGTAACGCATAAAAAAATAATGTAAAAATTGGTTTGAATAATATCATTACAAATCTAAATGATTCAAAACTTAAAAGTAATCAATACATTGCCTCATTAATAATATATTTTATGAAAAGTTTTTTTTTTTTTTGTCAGATTTATAGGTAAAGTATTTTTTTATAATGTATATATTTTCTAATGTATAATTTAGTACATATTTTTGCTGTATAATTACTGTGGTTATCCTAAACTGTTTGTGTCATTTCTATATTTGTATATATTTTTACATGCATTCTTTGTTTGTATATATTTTTGCTTGAAGTTTGCATTTGTATATATTTTTGCAAGAATTTTGCATTTGTATATACTTTTTCATACATTTAACCTTTATTAAGATTCATTGATTGCAGCAAAATGTTGCTAAATTTACATGTTTTTTATATTAATATGCCCTAATGCTTTACTTTTCATATTTTCTTTGCAAGTAAATGTTTCTTTTGTTATTTTATCTGATATTGGAAATATTTTATATTGAGTCAGTTTTTACTTAGATGTTTCTTACATTGTTATAAACCTTTCACGAGTGATATTTCCTTCTTTTTTCCTGGAAAATATTAGACACATCGTTCTAATGTAATTAATACATAACTTTCATCTGAAAATATTCTAAATGAGAATTATAAAAAATAATCAATATAAATGTGGAAATATTAGTCTATGACCTGATAAGAAATAAATGTCGTAGGCTTTATATTCCTGACAGCCACTCTGAATAGAAAAACATTCCCTCCTTTCGTGACGTCATCAACACACTGTTGCGGCCTGGTCCTTTAAGATGGCCTTGCCATCGTGCGCCTGAATAACGATGTCCCGAGACGCAGTTCGTTCACTACTAACTACTACGGCAGCTATTTCATTTGTGGTCGGGCATTGAATCGTGTTTCGTGTTCACCACCTGGTACACAATCTGGGTGTATCACAACCTTGTAATTATGGCTAGTCACTCTATCTTTAGCCATTTTAAATTAATGCACTAAAATGTTGTGAACATGTAGAACTTGTTTTTGAACCGTGTTTCTTTCCACACCTTGTACGTACTCAGAATGCCTATTCAATTGTGCTTTCTTATCGCCCATGAAATAAACTTGCAAAAATTTTGTTTGCGTATTGGTAGCAGGAAGCAAAGAACCAATTGTGTGGTATATTTACCCTTGGATTGTGAAAATCGGGTAAAATCCTTGCATCGAAACAGTGTTATCCGCCCCAAAAGATGTCATATGGAAGCATATATTGTATTTCCTTATGTTTCTTAGAAAACGGCGAGTCTCATCTTTTTCATAAGAGCAAAATCTTTAAGGCTGTTTTCGGTCAATATTAAAGGATAGGGATCAAACGGTAAGCACATTTGTTGGCAGGAAAAAGCTCCAATAATAATAAAAAAATTTATGGGTATAAAGAAAATAATTGTTTAAAGGATAGTGTTCTTTGAATTTTGATTTTTCTAAAAAAATACGCAGTTTTCAGCATTATTACAAAATGAAATTTGAATTTTCTATGTTAAAGTATAGGAGGTGAAAACGCAAAGCACATTTTAACAGAAAAAAATTGATTTTTTCGAGTAGAATTAAATAATACATAACAGTATGCTTTCCTCTTTTGACTGGTGTAGCCAGAATTAAGTTTTATGTTTTTATTAATTAACTTTTTTTAAATTTTATGTTCAGTCTGAATTATTTTTGGCATAGTTAGGACTACCTCAAACAGATGGCGCCCCTATTTTTGAAAAGCGAATTATTCTTGGCCACGAATAGTTATTTTTGGTGATATCCTTCTGAAATATAGTCGCCAGCTGAAATTATGGTAACTTGCAAATTATGACAAACAGTGGACAGTGGAAAAGATTTATGATGTACAGAGGGTTAACATCTGAAATCTGATGAACTTTCCGATTTAGGAATGTTTTAAATATTTTCTGTGCTGAAAAAAATTCATTTGTATAGATAATTTATAATTATGCTGCTTAGATTTTTTTCTTCTTCTGTCTGTTATTAAAGAAAAATGTCTATGAAAATATTTAAATTCTGTGAAGCGACTGAATGCAAAATTGGAATTATACTTATTTTATACTTGATCGAAAGTTGTGAATTAACTAAAGAACACAAATTACTAATCCTCAAAATTCACAAATTAAAATTTTAATCTAATTATTGTAATGCAATTATTATTATTATTTTCTTTTTAACTAATAAAAGAATCCCCCCCCCCATCGAATAGATTTTATATTTGACGTAAAACTTTACCATAAACCATTGGAACAATTATCAACCAAATTTTATTTTCTAATTTAATTAGCAGAAACTTATTATTTTTTAAATTAATTATGTTCAAATTCTAAGACGCACCCGAATTCTAAGCACGTTTTTGTCGAAAAAAAAATTAAAAATGGTTTAGAATATGTTATTGATGTATGATATATTTACAAAATAAAAAAGTTGCCTTTGTAGCCTAGTGGTCAAGGCGTGGCTGACGTGTCATGAGTTCGAGCCTAGTACCGCTGAAGGGGAGCTATGCACGTTAAATCTGTATAGAGCTCAAACGTGACCCCTTGGAGTAGTGTGGTAGTTAGGAGAGGGGGTGCCAGATCAGGTGTTGTCTTCATCACTTAACCATGGTTCAAAATTACGAGTTCCATCGCCAAAAGCCATCGAGTAGCTTATTAGTGCGACGTTAATATTCCCTCACTCACCTTACGAAATGAAATAATAAATAAAGGTGAATTAATAAGAAGTGTGTGAATATATATATATAATTTATTTTACCTGAGAATTATAAAAACTTTTAAAAATAAACGAGAACCTGTAATTTTTCTGTTCGACAGTATCTTGTTCAATTTTCCCCTACGATGAACTAACTAAATTTTTTTATCTAATCGAAGAAATATAGATACCTGAAGCACAAATACAAAGAAGATATAATGTTTCCAAACCCTAAAAAATTAAAATTAAGTCAAAATGCAATAGATTCTAACTATGGAGTATAAATATATGATATAATTTAATGAAAAACCATCTTTCAAAATTAAAGTACAGAGTAATAGAGTATAGAGCAGTGCTCCGCAACCTTTTTATCGCTGCGGACCGATCAACGTTTGATAATTTTACCGGGGCCCCGGGAGGTTGGGACCTTGTTTTTTTATATTTTAGATTGTTTTGATTTAACAATTTTAATTTAGTTACATTTATAAATATTCTTCAGAATAAAATATAGTTACACCAATAATGAATAAAAGTTTGGGAATATAAAGGATTTTCCCGTGGAAAGTTGCGCAAACGGGAGAAATGCACCACATAAATAAAATGGAAACGTTTTTTTTTGGGGCGGTCCGGCACCATTTGATAAACGGCCCAACAGGCCCGGCCCGGGGGCGATCACAAGGTAGAGGGCAAAACTACCATCTTCTGAACGATGGAGATATGAGAAATGGTTCAGACTCTCGTTTTCTTTTTTCAAAGAAATTGCTTGCACGAAAACATCTACTCCGTGTTCGAAGCTTCTGATGCGCTTTGTATATGGTAGAGACTTATGCAATGCAGCAATGAAATATGGATAGGTAAACGAGGAGATCGTTCGGAAGTAGTATAAGAGAGGGAATATTCAACTGGAAAAAAAATAGGTTGCTTATTTATGAACAAAGATAAACCCTTTTTGAGTGCTTCACGCGATGGATTGGTTGGTGATGATGAACTTATAGAAATTAAATGTCCTTATTTTGCGAGATTTGAACGAAATCTGCTAGAATTTTTAATTACCAAAAAAAGTTTAGGTTTAAAATTTTTTCAATAAAAGGGGGAATCTATTTGACTTTAAAAACCAAAAATTTTTACTACCAAATACAAGGTCAGATTTTTTACAAAACGAAAATTGTGGTATTTTTGGGGTAAAAAAAATTCGTTTAAATCTGTGTATAGAAGTAAACGAAGAGTTTCGAAAAAAATTATTCCAAAACTAGAAAAGTTTAAATTCAAATGTGTTCTTCCTGAAATTTTGGGGAAGAGCACCAAAAATATTTTTTGGGGGGGATTTAGAGGAATCTAGTGCAAAAAAAAAAACAAACAAAAAAATTATATAGGTTAGAAATAAAACCTTTTAATCAGGGGTTCCAAACAAATGCATGTGGCCCGCCAGTATGAAAAAAGGGGGCCCCCGACTCTTTTTAAAAAAAATTTTTAAAACAGGTTTTTTGTTTTTTTTTTTTAAAATTTATTTTGGGGTTTAATATCTACAATGTATTTGCCTGTTAACTGTTCTTGTTTTAAAATAAATCCTTTTTATATTGAAACGTCCTTTTTATTAAAATAGAAAATTTTGAAACAACGTTTGATTTACTGTGATAAATTACTTAATAAATTTGGGGAAATTCATTTGCCCCGTAGCCACAGAAATTTTTCAATGGGGAGGGGCCAGGGTCAAAAATCACCATTTTTGTTCATGCTCCTTGGATTTTGTCGATTTTCGAACAAAACACAGTAAAAAATAATTATTAAAAATAATTAGCATTAATTAATAAAAAAATTTTAATAATAAATACCTAATTAAATTTTTCTTATAATTATATAGAATTATAATCAATCGGAAAAAATCAAGGGTTTTAAGGGGGGGTCCAGGACCACCCCTTTTTCGCCAATTATGCATATACTTTACTATGGATAGTACATGATTCTCTATGTGTGTGACTCATTTCTCTTCTTCCTTTTCTGTTTGGAAAGCAAGAGGCAGTCAGAGATGTTTCTTTAAAGTTTAAAAAAATTATTCAGGACGGTGAGATGAAAGGCAATGTATACTTAATCGTTTGAGAATGGCAGCACAATCAAATTTCAACAATAAGTAACGAAAGATCAATTCAAAAGGAACTCGGTAATTTTCAAAAAAAAGAGCAACTGTAATATTTTAAACATTATTTGATCACATTTTATTATTATATTATACAAACATTATATTATCTATGTCTGTATACATGAAAAATGAAAATAATAATTCATTTTGTTTTAAATTTTCACTCCAATAAATGTTTTGTTTCCAAATCCGATGTAAGTGTACATGTTTTTTATGCGCGACCCGTGAGATTATAATGTTTTTCCGAAGTGGCCCGCAAGGTCATTTGGGTTGGACACCCCTGCCATATATTATCGATTGATTGTTTCATTAACGTCAAACTTTGAAGCTTCATTAGGACTATCGCCGACCTCGTAATTTCGAACTTCGTTCAAAGGATGAGAAATCAGAGCTGGAACCCCAGACTCCAAAATTTCATACAACAGCGACATATAGAATCATTTACTCCAGGGGTATCAAACTCGTGGCCCGCGGACCACATGCGGCCCACAACGAACATTTTTGCGGCCCGGTCAATATATCCCCACACAATAATACATAATAAAATTTTTAAAAATTTCTCCCGAAATTGGAAAGATAGCAGTCGAAAAGAGATGTCTAGTGACAGGATATGAACATTAATTTTATTTTGTTCTTTTAAATATGTTTATTATAATATATTAAGCGAAATAAACCTACGTTTCTGTGAATATTGATTTTTTTTTTGCGGCCTGCCTAAAGTTAAACCTTGTTTGTTTGGTCCGAGTTAGCTTCTGAGTTTTATACCTCTGATCTACTCCAAACATCTGCTTTGAGGTTCAGCCCTCTACGTCAGTGTTCCGCAACCCCTGGTCCGTGGATCAAATACTACCGGTCCTCAAAAGAAACATTAAATTATTTCTCTTTTATTTACTGAGGTATATTTTTCTTAGGTTTGGGCTATTTTTTTTATGAAAATCATTTAATATTTCTTGTTAAATCACTTTATATTCATTTTTTCGTGTAGCTATATTTTATTCAGAAGTTACGAATAAATAAAATTAAATTAAAATTATTAAATCAAAGTCAAAATATAAACATAAATTTCCCCCCAGCGGGCGTGGCAAATTCTATTGGGGCCCCCGCGGCGATAAAAGGTTGCGGCGCACTCTCTCCCTCAGTGTTCCCAACCTTTTATCGCCGTGACCGTCAACTTTAAATCTTACCGCGGCCCCTGAGGGAAGACGTTGATTGTTTATGTTTTGGATTGTTTTGATTTGATAATTTTAATTTAATTTTGTACGAGGGTGGATTCATAAGTCATGGCAACTACTTTTTTTCTTGTATATATGTGATTGGATCACAAACGTATATGTGTCGTGTGGCAGTTCTGCAGGCATAGTGTGTATACAAAAGAACCGATGGCTCTGTGATAGCTGGTAGTAGCGCAGCGAGGGCTGTGATATCAAGTCAGTTGGTGAGTGTCGTGTGATGGAAGTAACCCGTGTTGAGCAGCGTTCTTGCATCCAAATAGCCGTTCTCCGAGGGAAAATTGCGATGGAGTATCACAGGGAACCAGTGGAAACCTTGGAAATAATGCCTTACCATACCGTACAGTAGCACGGTGGGTGTACTGTGTTGTCATTCTTTTGCACCGTGAAGACCATATTGCCCTGTATATACTACCGTAATAAATTAGTGTGTTACGATATTTCATTGCTATTTATTGTCCACACATGTAGTTAACACCTTGTCCCTTCGTCTGTATATGTCACATTTTCCAACCGGACTGGTATCTTCAAGGAAAAAAATAGTTGCCATGACTTTTGCCAATCTGTCGAGGCTCAACGTCCTCCCATTGGTGTGGTATGGTTGTTTGGAGAAGGGGTGTCAGGCATCGATTTCGTCACATGACCGAGGTTCAAAACTACGAGGTGGCCGTGGTAGCCTAGTGATCAAGGTAACGGTCTGGCGGGCGGCCCGTTATGAGTTCGAGTCTAGTACTGTTGAAGATCCACCGTATAAACGAGGTCAATGCACTTTTTTTTGTCGGGCTCATCGTCCTCCCGTTGTCTTAGTATGATAGTTTGAAGTGAGGGGTGGCTGCTCAGGTGTCGATCTCGTCATATGACCGAAGTTCAAAAATACGAGGTTTGTGACGGGTCTTTACGCGACCTTCACCAACTAGTCCTCTTGGGGAATCTTTGGGCTAGCATTCGCGTTTATTTCACAGCCATCCCTCTCAAGAAGAAACCCTGAGATGCAAATTAGTTAGAGTATATAAAGTTAGAGTTAAATAATCGTAGGTCCGAAGGAGCGGAGCATCTGAATGCAGTGTTACTATGGTAAGAATTAGAATTACGCATCTCTTGACTAAAGGACGAATTTTGGCTACTAGACTAAATTAGTGAATCAAGAATTATTAGGATTGGATTGATTAAAGCTAAACTAATCTGATTTCGTGCGCTTATTCACTTAAAGTAGTTGCTTTCTTTATATCACTCCTAGGGCTTCCTTTTATAGATTGCTTTGTTGTGGAATATTCTAATTGATAATAATAAATTAAGATTTATCATGGAGAACCTTGGTCATACATCGTTCCTTCCTACAGCTTTAGGTAGACAAGATAATGAGGAAGCGACTTCAGGGGTCAGACCATTACAGGTGGGTCGCCAATAGCCTTCGTGTTGTTACTGTAGTGTCGTGAGCCTTTAAAATGGGCAGCGTGAGGACTCATACAGCTTTTTGCCAAAAGCCATTTTATTCCAAATTAACTTAACGAAACTTTAAAATTCAGTAGTAAATTTTTACTCTTATCAGCCTTTCTCTAGAGAAAAGTGTTCCAGCCCCGTTTATGGTTTATAGATCTTGAGATAATCGGTTCCGGGGTGCGATTGTCTCCACAACTCTTTTCGCCGGTAAGCTCAAAGACCATTCGAGCGGCTCCTTCGCAGACTCCATCTTTCAAAGATTGTCTCAGTTTCTGTCTCTTGGTTCTTAAGGTACGACTGCCTCCACAACTTCTATCGAAGGACTTTGAAGGAGAAAAAAATGATGCGGAAAGTAATGCAGAAGATTGAAAGAGATCTCGAAGCTCCTCGTCAACTTGCGAGCTGACCCTTTAAACACCTGGGTGGGCTTCTTTCACGCACCCAACCATCTCTGATTGGAAAGCGTAACAGATCTGCACACGACCCTCTTCGCTTTAGTTCCCCACTCCATTGGTTCTTGGTGACAATAGCTCGGCGCGACTGAAATTAAACTAACTAAAATTAAATGGTCGCGGGCGCCGCAAGGCACCTATTCCCAGAAGGATGGGAGGAAAAGAAAAAAAACATATGACTGAAGGATGTCAAATACAGAGAGCTCATCCGGATGGTGAGGGATGACTGAAATTAACTCCATCGCCGTACCTTATGTACCATATGGAGGGCTATAAATCACCCCTGTCTCTTTGACACTGAAGGTATGTTTGTGTCACACAGGCTGACATCCCTTTTCATTCGAATAGTCTGTGGTCCACATGTGCGAGGGGGAACCAACAGTAAATACTCTTCACTGGAGCTTCCTTCCAAAAGATCTTGATGCCCAGATGTTATTTAATGGTTGGGGAGGGGTTAGGTGTGTTTTCAACATAGCCGCTTTCAGAATGGGCGAGACACCTGTTTTCCCCCACGCACGAGGGAAGAATACACGGTCTCTTTTGAAAGATTGTAGTGTCCCATTTGGGCATTCCAGTCACCTTGTACATCAACGTGACAAGTATTGTAGAGAAGTGTTCGACTAATGAGCCAATGCTACACTCGAACTGCTAGCGCCTGTTGTAAGACGGTGGCATTGGTGAGCGAATCGTGCAGTCGACAGTAAAATGAATAATAAGTATTAGTCACTATTCATTTTCCAACCATGAATACTAAAGTACTCATTTTAGCATTAAGGGGGCTCACCCATTTGACGGCCTGTTTTTTAGCACTCTTATGGATATTTTTTTTAGACGACCAGTAAAAAGAAAAAACTCTTTCTTTGTATCATTTATTTATATGTATTTTAAGAGTATGTAAATAAATGTTTAGCCAAAAATATCCAATAGAATCTGAGTTAAAGCGCTCTGAACACACCCGCCTCGAAAAATAGTACGCTTACGTCCTCCACGATTCCGGTTGATTGGCTTATCTGAAATTAAAAAAAAAAAATTAACGGCGTTTTAATCTGTAAGCTTAAATGCACCGAAAGGACTGTAATTAATCGAAAATATCAAAAATTGAATTTTTGGTAGACTTCTGAAGAAAAAATCTCGAATTTCATGGGTTTTTTTTGTTTTTTTTGTTTTGTTATATTTTGTTATAAAAAATTGAACTATTTTGAACTTTGGAATGACTGTAGTCTATTTGGTGCGTATATATGTGCTGAGTATATCGTAAAAATTTGAAATCATTCGATCAAACCGTTATTGAGATAAGACGGAGAAAAGTTTGAAAAATACAGTTTTGCGAAAAACTCGTTTAAAGTTTCAAGTCCGATTTAAACAATGAAACTCTTAACAGCGCTACGAACAGCTACTCTTCTAACACCTGCTTCTTTATAACGACTTCGAATTTTAAAAAATCACATTACCACCGTATTCTAGACATGTTAAAAAAGCAATTTATATATAAAAAATTTTTTTTTAATTTTTTTTTTTTATCCCATTACATGGGGATACTCCCCCTTTACATATTTTAGATGTAACACTTCAGCAATTTCAATTCTTGTATAATTGTTTTTTTAAGCAATGATTTTCTTTATTTTCTTGCAGGAATACGCACTGAAAATTCCTTTTCTGCATAGTAGTCACTACATCGCCTTAAGACCTTATTTTTCTCTCATTCTAAATATATTAATCAAACATGAATCCTAATGATTTCATTGACGATGATGTTCATGAAGCTGCCTTAACACGTAACTGGAACGGGAGCTCTTCCCAAGTTTCTCAGCCCCCTGCGTCTCTGGGGACAAGATTGCAGAATCTTTTCTTAACAGCCCCAGTCTCTACGCCTGAAGTGTCTTCTCTACACGAAGAGTCTTCTCGTCTGCTTCCCTCTTATCGTCACCCTCCTTCTTATACACAGCACTTGTATAGGAACATTCTGAAGCAAATTGTATCTCGCCAGTCTCGAGGATGGAAACCAGTCTCTACACCTAAAGTGCCTTCTTTACACGAAGACTCTTCCTCTTGTCTTCAGGACATCTTGTGTAGGCACTTATTTCGGCCAGAACGACTTCTACAAGCAAAAGAGCGTACTATTACAAGGATTTCACCATACGGTATGGGCTCCACAAGTTTTATGTCTTCATTCCATGGAGCACATCACGAAGTGAATTGTGGAGGTAAATATATTTTAGAATGATTGTGTTAATTTAACAAATTAGTGCTTTTTTAGGCCATAAGAGTATAAACATTAACAGTGGCGCACACAAAGGGGGGGATGCAGGGGTCAGGACCCCTTCCCTTCCCATCGCTTTTGATACACTTTAAGGCTGGGTAAATTTATAATGCCACATAAGTTTGAGATGGCATTGGCTATAATAGGGGTCTTCAACCCGTGGCCCGCGGGCTACGAGTGGCCCTTCATTTGATTCTGAGGCAGTGGCGAACACAAGGGGCTGGCCCGTTCAACCCCCAAAAACCGATTTTTTT
>BMAV01027814.1:0-18485 GCA_019973955.1 Trichonephila inaurata madagascariensis | reverse complement strand
ATAAAAATAAATCTTGGCCAATTAATCCTTCAAAGTTCAATATGCTTATTCATGTATCATAAAACTCTTTCACATTGTGAAAAAAAAAGTGCAACAAAATTATATAATTTACAACTTCCCTAAAAAAAGGGATGCAGATAACCCTACCATAAGTTCGAAAGCCAGCAAAAGTAATATTTTAGATTAAAAGAAACGTAATAAAAAAATCTCTCATCGCGTAGGATTACAGAAAAGAAAACAAAATATTTTTTTTATTTAGTTATAGGATCAAAGATAGCTAATGAGCGTTTAAAGTAGAATCTCTGTTATTTTTGATGACTTTTTTCACCAGATGATATATATAAATCATATCAATGTAAATCTGTATTTTTTCATTATATCAGAAAGTATTTTTTTTTTTCATTCCAGTAAATTAATTTTTTAACCTTTTATTTTCGATATGCTCTCGCCCCCTTGAAGGATTATCGCGCCCCCCCAGGAGGGCGCGCCCCACAGTTTGAGAAACACTGGCCTACCGAGATAGTGGATTATCTTTTAGAGAAATCGGTAGTCGTGTTGGACGAAACCATAGAACTGTAATGCGGATATTTTACCGTTGGATGCAGGAGGTTACGACGGACCGTCATGGTCGATCACATCCACCTCAGAGCACCACTACACGTGAGGACAGGCAAATTGTGCGCATGGCAGTGACGAATCGCTCAGTCACATCACGAACCATAGCACAGCACATTGAGTCTGTAACGCATCATTCAGTGTCTTCGCGTACCTTTAGACGCCGTTTACAGCAGAGTGGTTTGTCCGCAAGATGTCCAATGCTTGGTCTACCCTTGACGCAGAACCACAGACGTCTCCACCGCCAATGGTGCGATGAAAGAAGGATGTGGGTGTCAGAATGGAATGAAGTTGTCTTTACTGACGAGTCACGCATCTGTCTGCAACACCACGATGGTCGGATTCGAGTCTGGAGACACCGTGGAGAGATGATGCACCGCCACACTGGTCCTGCACCTGGTGTGGTATGGGGTGGTATTGGATATCACTCTCGCACTCCTCTAGTACGAATGGCCGATAATTTAAACAGCCAGCGCTACATCTCCGAGGTGTTGTAGCCAGTTGTCCTTCCTTACCTTCAGGGCTTGGTACAGCTATATTTCAACAGGATAATGCGTGACCACACGTGGCACGCATTGTCCAAAGGTTCTTCATCAATCACCAGATTGAATTTCTTCCCTGGACGGCTCGCTTTCCTGATCTTTCGCCGATAGTAAACATGTGGTCCATGGTTGCTCAACGATTGACCCAGATTACACCCCCAGCTGCCACACCAGATCAACTTTGGCAACGTGTGGAAGCTGCTTGGTCTGCTGTACCCCAAGAACACATCCAAAGTCTCTGAGTCAATGCTGAGGCGTATGGCAGCGGTGATCTCCAACAATGGCGGCTACTCTTGCTACTGATTCTGGAAGGAACCACACTTCACAGAAGTCTATAAATTTAATTATTTGATACTTGGTCAACATGTTATCTACAAAATAAATTTTGTTGTTATATCTCTTGTCTTTCTTGGTGTTGCATTTACGGTGGCCAGCAGTGTGCATTCATTGGAACACACGATGACGCTTGACGTGTTCACTACAACCGTAGGGGGGGAATGCGACCACTGTGATGCAAGCCATATAAATGAATTTTTCCCCACACGCTGACTGAGGGGGTGTATTACTGCTGATGATAGTTCTTGTGATAGCATGGGATTGGCTATTAAAACAGCATCCCATACCCTGTCTTTTTACAGGATTGGGTCCTGCAACGGTGCGAGACTCGGCAGAGAAAAAAAATTAAGTGCATACGGTGGTTTCAGATTCTTTGGTTCTCGTATGTTCTCTGGTCGCTACAAGGAATTATTCCCTCTTATTCACTCATTCCTACATCTTGATAATGTTGTAATAAACATAGCAATCTGACATATTTTAAAAGACGAGTTCAATGTCGAAAACAAGTGTTAAGAAAAGAAAACATACAATTTTAATACAGAATGGTCACACCTACACACTGGGGAGGAGGGCGCAAAAGCTTAGAAACATTAGAAGTAGTCCATACTCTAGTAAAGCCCACCCGCCCCTGCTCTAAAGCAACATGAAGGCTATGAGTGGTGGACTTCATAATTTTGAATCTCGGACCAGCGGCAAGGATTACACTGAGCTGTCATCCCATGCCCCAAACTTTTACATCAAGTGAACGTGAAAATTGTGAGACACCAACAGCTTAACCTAAGTCAGCTTCCTTCACCTGCTTGCTCTTCAGTTGCACCAGGACTTCAACTTATTGTTTTGACAAAGCAGAGATGAATAATAGTGCCTAAATGTCTGAGAATACGTACATTAAGAAATGTTAAAAACTCATTTTCGATAGCAATAACAACTAAACTCAATCACAGACGATGCCATACACAGATTTTAAAAGGGAAGAAGAAAGAGAATTATTTTCATATACCGTCAAATCTGTCGTATAATATTCATCGATACATTCAAGCAGCAATTTTTAATTAGTAGGTAAATTCACCGTATAACATGCACCCCCTTTTTATGAAGAAACCTGAAATATGCGTGTAGAATGCTCTGATGTTTTGAAGTCATTTATTCTAGGTATTATTCCAAGCTTCAGAAAAAAGTAGTATACTTCAAGAACTCTACAACCCTTTAAATTCATTCATTTCTTTTAAATAAACACTATTTCGCTATATGTAGAAGTCTAATTTTTTCTATTCTCATCTTTTTCTTTTATTTTTAAATCTCCCGTTTTTATACCCGGCGTATAACACGTACCCTTTGTTTCCGATCTTATTTTTTGTGTTAAAAGCACGCGTTATACGCCGGATGTTATGGTAATCACGTTCACATAAATCAATAATATAAATCTTAAAAAATCAAATTATAATTTTCCCTTTTCACAAAACTTAATTTTGTACCAATCAGTATTTTTACTTCGGCAACCAGACATGGTTCTAACATTTAAGCCATAAAAATTAAATTAGAAGAATAGGGGAAATAATAATTGTTATAATAGAATAAAGCATACTTTTTGATATTATCTATGAAAAGAAGATTTGCTGCTATTTTTTATCACTTCAAGCATCTTGTTACAATTTATTTATCACATTTCCAAAGTTCGGGAATTCTTATCACAAATCAGTTTAGAATCACTGAAACTAAGCATGTTTTCTTGTAATTCTATTTTTAGATTGTTTTCTATTGCAAAAGACAAGATAGGTAAATACCGTGGGCAAAATAAATGCAGTACAATTAGTTCCTAGAACGAATGTTTATGCCCTGGTATACACTGGGGGTTAATTCGTTCCATGTTTGCCGGAGTCCGGAAGTGTGTCACGAGCGTGTGTAATTGCTGGAACACAGAGGGAATTCTATTTCCTTAACGGTTTCTTCGTGAAGAGAATAGCAAATGAAACAGAAAGGTCATCGGATGCACAAAATAAAAACTTCACGAACGTCATTGATCACACAATAATTCAAAAAAAGGCTACCAATGCTAATTTTCGTTTAATATTGCTTGGTTTTGAATTATTTTAACATTCAAAGAGAGAAGATAGAGAAAGTATTTTACCTTAGTGTAAGGGGATTTACCTACATGTATATTACAGAAAAGTGACTCATTCACACACTTGTTGCGAGATATCCGGATCTATTAGACCTAGACATGAAATTTGATAAGCATGTTTCTTTTGGTAAGAAGAGAGCATGATTAGCAAAAATCAAATTCCAAAAGGCTTACGAAATGTTAAGGGGGCATTACGGAGATAAAATTTCTTGCTTTTGATCAATTACATTTACAGGCATGAAATTTGGTAAGCACATGTATCTTATGTTAAATTAAGATCCGCTAAGGGTGGTTTTTGTGTACGTAGATTCCCTAAGAAGAAAGACGGGAAAGAGAGAATATGGAGGAGTTATAGAAAAATAATTTACCGTTTTTTAACTATTATATGTACATACTTGAAATCTAGAAATCGTGTTTTTTCCGCACAGTAGAGACCTACTAAGAATGGGTCCGCTAAGAATTGCAAAAATCGATTTCCAAAGTGGGTTATGGGGAGTTGTCACGGGACATGCAGATAAAAATATTTCTGTTTTTGAACTATGAGACCAAATGACTCGAAATATGGTACGCATGTGTCTTTTATTGAGTAGAGATCTTCTAAGTATTAGTTTTACCAAATTAATTTCAAAAGGGAGGTTGTGAAGAGAGAGTTACGGAAAGTATTGGTAAAAAAACTGCTTTTGGGCTATTAAACTTAGACTTGAAATAAAAAGAGACTAGGGCCATAATAATGTCTATAAACACAATCAAAATCTAAATCTGGTATCTGAATATTGATAACTTATGAGAAGCATATAGTGATACACCATCATGAAATAACTTAATAAACAGGCAGGTAACAGCTGATTGAGTCATGAAATCGAATGTATTTTCATGATTTATGTAAAAAATACATTATGGAGCATACATTACTGTGATAAAATGACAGGTCTCTTATCTGTTGCTAAAAGAAATACCTATTGGTATATATTGGTAGATAAAATTGACGTTATCAAACAAACACAAGGCTTGCGAAAGTCAGTATGTGTGTGTATGTCGGTATTGTTTTCGGTTGGTTGTGTGTATCATTTTAATTAAGATTGCAAACACATGTACAAGCTCACATAATCGACAAAAAGAATTACACGTTAGCTTCAAGTATTACTATCATCTTTCTCTTTACGCCTTTTTAAAAATTCTGTTGAATATAATAGTTCTTTTGATTCTGAACACCAGCGTCAATTGTTCAAACCCATAAGAATTCACGCATTCATATGTATCTAAATTTCCTTTTGTAATTGTTTGGAAATTGAATGATATCGTAAACCTACTTAATTTGAAATAAAGTTTAAACTATGAAATTTCAGCTTTATCAATATGAAGTCTCAGATTTAACAAGTAGCGATCACAACATTTAAATAATAGAATGAGTTAAGGAAACTTCGAAAAATTTGATACACTAGTCTCAAATGGAGATTGCAAGTTATTTTTAATGTAAACAACATTGACAAACACTCATACGGGCCCTCGAAAGTATTAATTGGGAAGAAAAGAAAATCAGGAGGAATCTGATGAAGAGAAATATAAGAGTCCAACTTTGAAACTGGAATAAGACCTGGAAGAAGATCGTTTCTGTTGTTCCAAATTTGGAATTTATAGTAGAGAGAACTAATAATGATATGAATGAGGGGAATGCCTGATAGGATATTAAGAGCGTCAGTAGGAGAGGTTTTATAAGCTTTTGTGTGATTTTTAATAAGTAAATCATCTAGATAGATTTAATTATCTGGATTTGCTTAGATGTCAGGGATTCACCCCATACACCTGATCCGTAAGAGATGATTGGTTGAACAACCGAGTTATACCAGAGTTCTATTTGAGAAATATGCTGGTGATTAAAATTTTTGTAAGCAAGATAAAAGTTAGAAGAAATCCAGGGAATCTTATCTTTGATAGAATTTATATGATGAGTGTCAAAGATAAGAGATTGTCTATGTTGACACCCAAGTATTTGTATGCCTTGACGATATGGATGGAATTGGAGCCAATTTTAAAAATGGGATTTCTCCTGAAGGTCGAGCTCCCATGAATCCCCCGGTTTTGAGGAAATGGACATCTGAAAACAACTGAAACGGTTTTAGCATTTTCTATTGACAAATTAAGCTCGGAAAGTTTAGAATTGACTAAACTTAAGATTTTGTTAGTATTATCTCCAATTTCCCCATGCGAAAGGTCAAAAGAGACAACTGCGAGAACGTCCGCAAAGACTTGGAGAAGAAACAGTTCAGAGTTAAGAGAATGGATAGTATTAAAATAAATATTCCAAAGAGTAGGTGAAAGCTCGGACCCTGTGGGAAACCTGTATAAAATTGTTTTTTAATGGTAAAAGCATTATAAGTCCAGATAATTACCCTGTTAGTGACGTAAGAATGAATGAATTTCTGAAATTGAAGAGGAATACGGTATGAATCAAAAATCTAGAGAAAGATCTCCTAGTTTGTAGAACTAAAAATTGGAGAACACTAGCAGGAAGAAGGTTGACCTGGAAAAGGTTTCTTGAGAAGGCCAAGCCCCACTCTTGGCTGTCGAACTACTGAAAAAGGAAGGAAAAAAGGAAAAGTTTACAAAAAAATACATAAACGGGGCTCATTCAGTACAAACAGTTTATGAACAAAATTTCAATTTTGATTTATTGCTTTGCTATTCATTTTTGAAATTACCTTCAGGATAAGAGATTATTTAATTTTTATAAAAACTAGAGTACTTTATCTTAATTATTATATGAATTTTCTTAAGAAAACAGTGTGACTATATTCCGATAAGGAACAGTAAATTTTATAATAAAACAGTGAATAATAAATATGAAGGTTAAAACACTTCTACTATAATACAGAACGCACACAAACAATTTCAGTTAACTATTTTCAAAACATTTTGAGCAATCGCTGTCCCCATTTGAGCATTTTGTAAAAAAACGCATTTCGAGTAAAACGCATTTTAACCCTTACAAGACGAGCGGTCGATATTCCAACCAAAAGAAATAATGTCTTAAAAGACGGTCCGCTTCAAATATAAACGAATTCATTTCCCTCTAAAGTTCTTTCTGAACACCACGTGGTTGAAAATGCTATACGTTAACCACTCGAACTCTTGTTTTAATACGAAGGTTATAAAATTTTCTCTTCATACTGATTAGCACAGTGCTTCTCAAACTTTCAATGCTGGCGCCCCCTTTTCAATCACAATTTTTATCGCGCCCCCCTTATTAATTAATAATGTAGTGAATGCAATAATAATGCACTTTGACGCTTAAGCTATAATACGCGATCTTAATTATAAACCATACAAATAAATAACGTAAGTATTAAATTTTGTATACGTTACTTTTAAGAAAAAAAAAATTAAGTAATAGGATAATTATTATGTTATTTTTCTTTCTCTATAATTTTTAAATTGAACATATTGCAAAATGCGGTGGCTGCTTAGAAGACAAAATATAGATATCAGCTAAACATAGAAAAAGAACTCAGAGGGTCAATTTCTAATCATAAGCATTCCTTATAAAAACTTTGCTTTCCAAGACAAGCCCATGGAATTCGTTAATACTTATTAAACTTGTGTGTTCTTAATTTAGTATTATTAATTAGTTATAAAATACTCTGTGCAGCACTGATACATTAAAAGTATACCGGCTGAAGTGTCCGCTCTTTGCACGAGTTCATTTATAAGAAAATAAAACATTATTGATATAATAGCTGAATTGTAATTAGAGTAAAAGCCAAGTGGCGACAATGTTTACAAAATGTAAAAGGATTTTTTAAAATGATTGCTTCAATTATAATTAGTTTTAAGCGAATTGTAATTTTAAGCCTCACAGAATTAGCATTTATAATTGATGTTAAATAATGAACAATAATTTAAAATTCATATGAAGAATAATTGTATTATTTTTAATAAATTAAAGCGAAAAGACTTCAACATGTTTTAACCCGGGAGCAGGCGCGTACTCGATACGGTTGAGCGGGGTTATTGAGTCACCTCAATCCTTTTTTATATATATATATAATTATTTATTGTACACGATACAAATCGTGATTCCAGAGAATAATTTAATTAAGAGGAAGCAAACTTACCTACTTTCCAGAACTTTTCTTTTTTTCTTGTAACAATTAAATCGTTTTGCCAGAATTAACGATTTTGGGGATTTGTGTGTCCGCGTGACCACTTCCGGTTAAAAGTTTTGGCCAGTAATCCTTAAAAAGTGCTTCCGTGATTTTCCAAATATCATAAAACCTCTTTTGCAGGGAAAAAAGCGCAACACAGAAATATATAAATACATTACTTATACAACTTCCCTAAATGAGAAACAAACACATAAGAGAGGGGTCATAACTAACTTACCAATAACTTAGAAGGTCAAATAGATTATCCGAAAAAAGGGATTACAGCTATAATGTGCAATATTTCAAAAATAAAACACAGTGATGAATTTTTTATGTTCTTAAATTTTTTCTATTCTGGTCTGGGTTTTTTTTTTTTCTTTGTAAAAAGAGTAGTAAAATCACTTATCATGAAAATTACAGCAAATAAAATAAAAGTTTTTTTATTTGGTTTTTTGGATCAAAGATAGCTAATTAGGTATTGAAGAAGTTTTTATTTTTGAGATGACTTATATCGCCTATAAATTATATCAGAGTAAAAGTGCATTTCTTACTATGTCTGAAAGTATTTTGTTTTAATTCATTCCAGTAAATTAATTATTTTTTTAAATCTTTTATTTTCGATATGTTCGCGCCCCCCTCGTAAGGGTATCGCGCCCCCGGGGCGCGCCCCACAGTTTGAGAAACACTGGATTAGCACCATCTTGTTGCCATTGTCCAATGCCAAATAGTAGTGTCAATCATTGTAAAATAGGGGGTTGGAAGACATCATAGTTAAAGCTGAGAGCAACAATTTCTTCTTAAAATTTGCCGTCTGCTTAAAGTTAAAGAATAACATCTTGTGCTTAAAGTAATGGCATTTGCTTTTACTAAAACACTTGTACTTTTTGATCTAGTGAATGGAAAGCAATAAACTTGGTATTCTTATAAAGCTAATAAAATTACCTATAATATAAAATTATAAAAAAAATGTCAATTTTTGACAAAATTCACAATTTTATGGTAGTAGAATATATTAAACAGTTCTTTTGTGAGGAAACGTTTGTCTAATTCTTGTTTCTCAAAGAGTGTTCATTAGGAAAAAAAGATACATGACCTTTAAAATATCCGAGAAAGAGCCTGATTTCCAAAAAAAAAAAGGTTTCATGGTTTTAGCGGGAGTGACGTTGGACTAGCGTATGTTTCTCCTGTCACTGACACACACAGAGGGTCTTTTACTACACTGTCGTACATGAATAAAATCTTGAAGCATTAGATTCAAGGATTCAGATGTGGTCCAGGTTGGATTATAATACTCATCGCACTATAAAGCAACACAAAGGCTATAGGTGATGGACCATGTAATTTTGAATTTCAGGCTTTCAAGCGTCGAGGTCCACACTTGAGCAAGCACTATCTACTCCGAACTTCCACACAATACCAACGGGTAAACGTTGAGCCACAAAAACTTAACGTGCTTCTGTCCTTCATGCAGTCGGTCTTCAATAGCCTTTTGACGGCATCTGAATAATATAGGTATGGCATCGTCTACAACAGGGGTTCTTAGCCCCGTGTTCACGAAGCTATTTTTGTACGTCCGTGACTGTCCGCTACATACTATTGCTCTCACTATTAAATCGTTGTTTTCAACTCTGAACACAATTAAATCAACAATCAAATCTCAACTTAATGATAGCAATCTCGATGATGCTATAAGATTGGGAATATCATCTGCTACGCCTGACTTTGAAAAAAAAATAGGATAATATGCAACGCCAAAAATTCTTTTGAATTTTTTGTTATGTTTTTAGTGTAGGATATTGTTTATGATGCTTATGATTGCAATAAAATAAATAAATATTAAGAATCGTTATACTTTTTTTAACTGCACCCACCATCAATTTCCTGTTTGTAATATGTGTCCAGACGGGAAATAAGGTTAAGAACCTCTAGTTAACAATACATAATATATAATTCAAAACCCTTTGCAGAGATATATTTGTTACTTGATTGCTTATAATATTTTAATATTAAAGCGGTTGTATTTTAAACAAAGGAAAATTGTAGATTATTATTGCACATGATTATTTACTGTTATTATTCATTTATTGTTTAGAAATTGTAATGATCAAGATTTATTTATTTTCAAATATTGATCAAGAATATACAAACACAAATATTGTGATAAGAATGAACAAACATTACGAAGAAATGAGAAATGTTTGCTTAAGTCGGAAAATTCTCGAAATGCGAAGAAAAGGAAGGAGGTAAGCATTGTCTGAGAGTGTGTTCAAATATTTTGAAATTTCCATGGGATATTAATTCATATCAGAGAAAGGAGTTCTAAAAAAGAATATTTTAACATGCATTAATATGAAAGAAGAATTTATACGTTAAAAACTTGTGCATGTATCTAAGAAATTCTTTTGAGTGAATAAAAAAGAAATTCTAAATTTTTGATTGAGAGAGTAAGGAAGATAATTAAGAATGTGATCTTTAAAAATTTTATTTCAGCGTAGATTGATTATGATGGAGTGAATATTTTCATTCATAAATTTTTTTATATAATGCAGGTAGAACAATAGAAAATTACTTTTTAAAAGAATTATACAGAAACTAATGTAAAAATCCTAGTATTATTTGTTTTCAAAAGAATGAGAGAGAATTTTTATATTTATATTTCTGGTTTAAGTAAAAAAGAAGTTATAAACATCTCAGCATTAATTTACTTAACCGGTAAATTATTCCAGTGATAAATCCGGTAAAAGGATAAATTCAAATGTCAGATCAAAATGAAGGCGTGAAATTTCCGGAGATGAGGTACTCGTAGATAATGAATATCTAGGAATATAGTGTTTTAATTTAACACATTTCTACAATTCCGCGAATGACGTTTATTACGAGCTGACAAATATAAATACTGATTTTCATGTTCTCTGGTACTTTGTTGCTGAAGTAATCGATGTGTCCTGATCGCAAAATCGTGGTCGTTATTATTTTTGTCAAATCAAAGACACAAATTCTGGTGCCTTTATTGCCCCGAGTTATTTACATTGCATCAGCTTCACTAATTTTCACTAATAGTGTTTATCAATGCTTTTAATTGATCTATTGTTATATTCATCTATGACTATATATTCGATTGTCACCTGGAACCGTGATTTTAAAAAGTGCATAAATGGATATTTTCATGATATTTAGTGTCACTTAGATTAGATTGAAGAGTGTATAAAATTGTTTTGGTGACATTTCGATAAAAATATTTAAATACAATATTTAGGCAAAAATTAACTTAGAATAATCTTTTTTTTCAAAATGTGCTCCTTTTAGAAGAATGCTTATTATAATAATATTTTTTGCTTTATAGTTGCGACCCCTGCTACAGAGTGCTCAACTACGATTTGTGAAAATTCACATTATTAATAGATTAAACCCATTGAAATACTATCATCGTTTTTTCTTAAAATTTCTCCCCTGTTGTCTTAAAACATGGATAAACCCACTTCTGCTATATTTCAAAAATTCTAGTTGAGCTCTCTGTAGAGAGGTCTGAGCTATATACACAAAATACTATTATAAAAAGAAGCATTTTTCAGAAAAGGAGAATATTTTTGAAAATGGGTCATTCTATGTTCATTTTGTCAAAATATTGTACTTAAATAATTTCTTATTGTAATACTATTCTTAAAACAATTTTATATACATTTTCTAATCTAAGTGAAAGTAAATATCATATCTATTTACGCTTTTGTAAAATCACGGTTCCGAACGTAGTCGGATACCTAAAACTCTTTATTTTTACAAAATTTTAATCACCTAATTGAATTTCTTTCGATTAATTGAATATTAATATTCTGTATTGTACTGTTTCACTCTATCGGTTGATTTAAAATTAGTTTGACCAATTTTAAAAGCATTTAACTATGAATAGTAAATTTGTAACGCTTTACTGATAGTTATATTTTAAAAATGAAACATTTAAATTACAAATGAAACTATTTTTATTAGTGGGAGTACATTATGGCTCCGAAATTGGATCCCCAAACCCAAAACGATAGTTCAAAGCTTTTGAAGTATGTTTGCTCAAATTTTGTTATAAATAAGGCATTTAAAAATAAAAAAAATACATTTTTCTAGTAAAATGCTATCTAAACTTTGAAAAAAATAAAATATGACTGGCAGTCTAAAGCTCCAGGGAAAAATGTGGACGAAAGGAAGTCCTTGGGAGAAAAAAAAGAAGCTGAAAAGCCTCATCGCTGCAGAAAATCCTCTGCGTCAAAGAACTTTAGCAAAGAATTTATAGATATTACAATCGAAAATTTGCCATCAGATAAAGAAAATTGGCTATAAAATGTGAACAAATAAGTATGTCTTCAAATGTCTGTTAAGACCGTAGAAAAAAGAAAACATTCTTTTCCTTTGTATTTAATATGCAAAAGTATATACAAAGCATGGATAACTTCGGATGAAGCACTGTTTCATCTGTCATTCACAACTCACAAAACAAAGATTCAATATATTTCACGCAAAAAACGTCGCAAAGACGCAGCTGTTTTGAATAATGCAAGTTGGCCGTCAGATGTTATGGTATGGGCGGAAATGTTATCTCAAGGCGTAGCAAAACCATTTTTTGTGGAGAACTAAAATTTAAAATTGATGATAAATACCATCAGAACATCACATTATTGTTGAATCAACCGGTAGATTAATTCGGAATTTCAATACATTTTAAAAAGTCTCTGAATTTAATTACAAATAATCTAGTGACTATAAATACCATTTGATTTGGTATGTGAAGACAAAGAATTCCAGTTCTAATTTGAGTAAATTCTAAAGAAAGAAAAATATTGTGAATGTATACAAATAGTTATTTAAGTTTTTATCGATAACAATCCCTCACTAAACAATTATGATTCCTTATATTTTTTTTAAATAATGATACAAATACAATGTTAAGAATTCGTTTCGTCTATATTTGATAAAATGAAAATATTTACAAATTATGTGGTAAAAATATGATGAGTTCTATATACTACACCACAGTGAGTTCAAAAGTTCTTAAAGCCATATATGAGTTGAGATGCTGCTCAAAATTGTTTTATACTGACCACTTTTTCCCTTCCTATGCTAAGTATATATTGCTATGCATGCATTTAACTAATGCAAGTAACTAAAAAATAAACTGCAAAAAGTTTGCTTAAATGCGTATAATAAAATGAGGTGGAAATTGAAATTGTTTATTCAGTAGAATTTCTGAAAAAGAAAAAGTTTTTCTCTTGAGTACAAATACTAAATATTTATAATTCACTAAAACGTGAAAGTAATATTTTTTTATGTACACACAAAAAAAGTTTGATTAAAAAAAATTGAAAAATCATAATACGCTGATAGAAATATTCTAGATAAATTAAATCAAATATAATATATATATATATATATTTTAATTTTCAATGTTTTCTAATTTTTTTACTGTAAAATGTGCATTATTGCTTGGTTTCCTACAATAACGTTTTTTCAACGTGTCAGTCAATCTTTTGCCTTTTTTATTTTAAAAAATGTTTTCTGCTTTCCATTACACTAATAAAAATGTGACTTTTTTTATGTTTATTTTTGTCAATATTAAAGGAATAATACTACTCATTATTCCATCAGAAAAACTATTTGTCTAATGTAGATCTTCTAAACTTTTCTTAATTTCCCGAGAGTACATGCAATTTTGCTCTTATCTAAATGAAATTTAGATAAAAAAAATGTACTAATATTTTTATTTAAGTTTTTAGAATTAAATATTAGGATATACGTTTACTGAAAGCTGAAAAATAAATTACTCAGAAGGGGAAATGTTAATGAAAGAAAAAAAAAACTTTTTGCTAAACTCCATTTTCGGGAAAAATTCATTGAATAGGAGACAAGACAAATTAAAGCTATTTGAATGCACACACAAATGAAAATGATTTTTTTAAAATATCGCTAAACAGAATACTTATTTTAGATTTTTACATTTGTAGGTACTTTTTAATTTTCTGGAACAAAATTATACTGATTTATTGAAATAAATTTTAAAAACAGAGAAATCCCAGTGACTTATTAACAGTTCTATCCTTTCAAACTTACTTTATTTGATACATTTTATATGAAACTATGCTTGTTAAGGTTAAAACAAACTTATGCTGGTATCATCAGATGCTATAACGGTTACTGAAGGCCAATAATGAACTTGAGCTACCATTAAGTTTATTTTCATTTCAAGTAAAACACGTTTCTGTCATTATTAATTTAAAAAAAAAATAGAAAATAACTACCCAAATTTATAATGTATCTAAAAACACGTGAGTGTTTTTCTATTCACAATGTTTTTAAAAATAATTTCATATTGTTTTCTCAGTTATAGCTAAAAAGTTCTTCTAGTTTCTTATTACATAAAATTTCACTAAAATATATTTTCCTAAATATTTCATATTTTTGAAAACAATTTAAATAAGCGTTTAAGTAGACCTTTTACGAATTGCTAAAAAAAAGAAAAAGACATACCATTTTTCATTAATCTTTTGAAAAATGTTGTGCATGAATGAGGAATTCATAAAATTTAAGAACTTTTTTAAAATAATTATGAATAATTTAATAGGATCAATAGGCCAGTTTTAAAAAAAATATGGGACTGTGCAACTTAATTTTATAAGTAAGCAAATTTTTTTCTTTATTGCATTAAATCAAAATATGATGTCAGCTATTCCCCATAAAATGTGAAATAAACTGTACTTCAAACTTAGTGAAACTGGCAATAAATCACAGAAAAAACTTTTCTTCTTCTGGTCTTCCAAGGATCTATTCAAAACTTTGATACAGACATCTTAGATTGGTATCTGAAAAAAGAAAATAGAAAAAGAAATATCCAACAAAAAATGAAAAGATGTTCTGTAATAAGCCCATCAGCACTGTAAGAAATATAACTTTTGCCGTAACTTATGGAAGTGTGCCTTCTGAACAATGATAAGAATCTCCGATTTCAATATCTCTTTGAAGAAGCGTTCGATTTTTTTTTTCAAAGTTCATTCAAAAAAAGAGATGAACTCTACTCCAAATATCGTATTCAATTCGTTTTATTTTCTTATTTCCTTTCTCTTTCTTCATTTTTATTTTTACCATCTCTAATCTTTTTATCTTACAATTCTTTTAAGGAAGCTGAAGCAATTACAAAAAAGAAATGCACAATTTAGCAGAAATATCATTTTTTTCTCCATTCTTTCCATTTTGTTTATTTTACTGTAAATATATTTTATTCGAGATATATTCTTTTGCTTTTTAAATGGGTGTAAAAAATAACTTTCATTCGGAAGAAAAATGTAGTTTGATTTAAAGTGGTTTAAATTATTTTTAAGAAGCTTCATAAAAAAAAAAAGTTTAAACTATATTCTAACAAATCAAATAGCACTTTTTTGAAAACAAATATTTGGACTTACATTGTTTCTCAAAAATATAACTTATGGTTATGTGAAAAACAGTTGTCCATTTATGTTAATAAGATAACAAATAAAGTCTTCACAAATGTATTTCTTTGTTCTATTTAAAATAAAATGAGAGCATGAATCTATTCCATAAGCAGAATCATTTTGCTGTCATTCGTTTATAAAGATAATTCGATTGTCGATTACAATTTTATAGCAAAAGATAACAAATATGCATACATCAATAGCAACTAAAATATAACATATAACAGTTTATGTCATAGATTAAATGTGAATCAGATCAGCTTTTTAAAATACTGAGTGCATTGGTCTAATTAAAGAACAAAAAAACCCTTATTAAGTAGCAGAAAAAAAAACCTTTTTGAACAAAAAAAAACTATTTTAGTTTGTTTACAAAAATAATGTTAAAGTTTATATTACTCAATAAAACTAAAACTGTACACTAAAAATATTCTTAATAATAAGATGAATGTTTTTGTAACTTTTTGTACAAACAGCATATACAAGTAATATATTTATGTAACAAGTAATTATTTCTATGAGCTATGGTATCGAAATTTATCAACTGAAGATGTTTTTAAATGTAAAGAGTATTCAAAGATTTTTGAATGTATTCATCATTTTTCTAATATATATATATATATTAGAAAATATTGTGTGTGTGTGTGTGTTTCGAACAAACCGCAAGTAATTAAATAATTTTTTTTCAAAAAAAAATAACATTAAACAAATATGATATTAAATTAAACATCTGTGTGAAAAGCTCTCTCTCTCTCTCTTTTCATAGAAATGTTTTAACTAAATAAAGTTGGATTTTTTTAACAACAAAGAGACACTTTAGTAAGAAAAAAATAAGTTATCCGTAGATGACGCTGACGTACGAGAGATTCTACAGAGTTATACAAATCAATTTTGCAATAAAAAACCACTATGCACTAGGATTTCACAAGCACTTTTAGAATAGAATTTTATCATTATCTGACTGAGTATTGGTGAAGCTGTCATATTTCAACGGAAATTCCACGACCATGTATGTGTGTTGAGAACCGATAATTTCGCACTGCGAAACGAATGAAGACAAAGAATGGTCCCGGATAGTTTACTAGAATAGTAAATTATCCGGAATCATTCCGGCCACAAAATTAAAATCCCGTTGGCAATGGACCATATTACTGCTGTGTAAATCACTATTAATCAAATAGAGTATCAGTCGTTCTCGGTAGTTACAGTGCTCGAAAAGCTGGAAAGATATTAGAAGTGCCTCACTCATTTGTTCAAGATATGCTCCATGGGATATTGCAGTCACTGCATGAGTTACAATTTGGAGAAACAGTCGTGAGACCATGATTTGCCGATCGAGCTACAGAGAGAATTAACAGTGAACATCAGTTATTATTCACTTGTTATTACGAATGCGACCCATTTCGCCCTACATATAATGTCAACGCACAGAACTCTCGTTTTCAGACGGAGTCGAATCCTCGAGAATATACGACAAGTTAGTGCATCCCTTCAAGTTAAAAGTCTAGTGTGTTTTTAGTTCATCTTTCCTTGTTGAATCATTCTTCTTTAAGGAACCGTGTCCCTAATTGGGCTGGAAAACGTGCGCAGTAACCACTGAACATTATCGAAATCTTTGCCATGGCAAGGTATATGCCTTTACTAATTAAAAAAATGTGTTATCTTTAATATAATTTACGTAGGTAGCACATCGTCACATTATACCAATCCAGTAAAACAACTCCTATTGAGTACATTGGATAAGAGACAGAGAGATCGGTCGAGGTTACAAGATGGTATGGCCATTACGATCACATGTTCTCACTCCAGTCCATTTCTGTTTGCAAGGATATTCGACATCGCTAATGTACAGTTCATTTCCCTTAACATTGGCTAAGCCTTAAGTCTGTTGTGCGTAAAGTGAGTTGTGAGTGCATCTAAATTGCCGTCATAAATCTGTCGTGACGTTTCTGCAGTTCAATTCAACATGTCGCACTCAGCAGTAATGAACATTGATAGTCAACTCAGTTGTGTCGGACAATGTAGTAAAAGTCATGTTGAAAATATGTATCGTGAGAATGAATTAAATGAACGTATTATTGTCCTTTTCATTTTGATTCAGGTCATTAGGGCCATTTACTTGTAACATTTTTTGCTGCTGCAAAAAATGTCCTATTTTACAAACAGCCTTCCTTTATAAAATTTTCCTAAATTTTTAAACTTTTAACGAATTTTGGGCTCATTCAGGATGTCTCTATATATTAAAATTTAATATCACAAGCCAGGTTGATATGCATTCAAATAACATAAACTGTACATAGTTGCTCGTTTTCAATGTTTGGTAATGCTTTTATTGTTGATGAGTTTTCTGGAGGAGTTTATCCAATCACTGGGGTGGGCATGTTGAAGACTATCTTGAGGATCACAATCTGGACAGAGTGCCATAAAAATTCAGACCTGAATTCGATAGAACACATTTGATACAATTTTGTTAGACTCTTGCTGCTCTAAATCTCCACCAAGATCGTTACATGAGCCAGGACAATAGTTTTTAAATGTCTGAACTTCACTTTCCCCGTGTTGGCTATTAGCAACTTATTTAAGCACCAAGGAAATTCAATACTGCTAGTATATTGTACTTAGGAGTAGACCCAGCATTTATTAAAATCCTTTTTTTATTATGTCTACGACATATTTTCTCATGATATTGAGACATATTTTTTTCAGCAGCACAATAGGCTTTTCTTCCAAAGTACATTTATCTTAAATTTATGTAAATGTATGCATTGCATTCAATTAAAGTATTGTTTTGTGCGCATTCCTCCAAATAATTTTCCAAATCTTCAAGTTTTAAGCAAACACTCTAAAATTTTCCTCTGGGCTGCATAATTAGCAACTTAAGATATTAGAAACACGGGAAGTCCCAAATGTGTTAGCCATTTCATTGGTGGCATTATTTAGTCTAGGCTCTTGCTACCAAATTTGAACACTTGAGATTAATTTAATTCAAGCTGTCGTCGAAATCTAAATATTGCCGACAGTACTATAGCCAAATTGATACTCAAGGGATCTTTTACATGTCACATAATTATATTACATGCGTGCCTACGATTTTCGCATCCAGAAATTCTATCAACTCCAGCTGGGGTCGAACCCGCAACCTTGAGCTTACGAAGCGAGCACGCTACCTCTAAGTGACCTGAGCAGACAGACACTCAAAAATAAAAGTTGAATCCTCACTTTTGAAGCTTAGTGTATTCAAAAAATTTTAATATGCTTAATAAAA
>BMAV01027813.1:63067-73838 GCA_019973955.1 Trichonephila inaurata madagascariensis | reverse complement strand
ATGGTTACACATTCCTTGATATTATCTCAATAGTTTCAAAACTACTGTCTAACAATCTGTTTTTATGATTATAATGTAAAACGCGGCTTTTCTCAAATAATCTAATAATTCCTTTATTTATTTGAAACTTTACCATTCTTTTCAAAATTCAATTTAAAGTGTGATGAAAATTAGTGTTGGTGCTTTTCATAATGTTCTAGTGGAAGGATAACTTTTAATATTTGATTTATTTAGTGTTGCTTTTATGTCATGCCAAGGAATAAAATGTGTCCTGAAAAATAAAAAGCTTGATTTACATCAATGACCAACTAAATAATTTCCTCTCAGCGAAGGTTGTATCAACTACTCTCAGAATTAACTCTATTTTTTACGTAAAGTTCTTGATACTGACTTTGAAATACCACATGCATATACACACATATATTTGTTGTCAACAGAAAAAAATCAAAAATTGTTATAATCTCATTAAATAATGTTTTAAACAAATATATCCGCAAATTTATTTCTATTTATTTGTGTAAAGTGATTCTAAATAGTAATAATAAAATAATGATTGTTTTTGATTACTAAAATATGACTCTTTATTAATAAATATAAAATAAATATGCATAGCTCTATAATTTTCTCTACATTAAAATACCTTCCTTCTCAAATCAAGGATGGCAAGACTATATAGCTCTATAAAATATTACCAAATGTTTTATTCCAGCCTATATTATATTACTGTATATAAAAATGTATTTCAAATATTCTTTATCTTTAACTTTAATAGTGTTTATAGTTTATAATTATTTTAGTAAAAAATTTTTAATAATTATTAATAATGATATTAATCAACCTTTATTTTTGAAACAATGTATTTGCATTTAGATCACTGAATCGGTCAGTAAATGGCTATGTTCTTTTTGATCCCAACATAATTTAAACACTTACGAGAGAGAGAGAGAGAGAATGTTTCTTTAAGTAGGAAACTCTTGAATTAATAATGGACTTAGAACTTCTATCCGCTATATTCTATTGGATTTTACTTAGTATTATAAAAAGAAAGAGAAATTGTCTAGCCATAAAAATTGTTAAATAATATTTTTTATAATGTACTCCTCAATTTAGAATGGATATAATAGCGAAGTATGCATACCTTCGTAATTTCAACGCTTTCATTGCTATCTATTTTAATCTATAGTATACAAACCATTTCTGTCTCTCACAAGTATTTTATTAAAAATTATGTATATTAAAATATTATAATTTTAAGTCAATCAAAACTTGTTATTCGATAAAACTGTACTTAAATGACAATATTTATAGTAATTATTGTATCCATTTATATTTTGGGGTGGTAATTCTGCATTTAGATTATTTTTTTAATGTTGAGTATTATGTGATTTATATTTACATATATGTTTTAATAAAAAAAATGCTGATGAATTATAAAAAAAATATTTAATACTAATACTTCTATGTTAATATCATCATGAGTATACTAGCAAAATACAAATTAATTTACCATATTATGTTTGCGTAAAAGTGCATTAATTTTACATGAAAGTTCTGAAGAAATGCATTTTTAGCATCAATATTTAAAGCGTATTCATATCATAAATTATACAACTTTTACTTCTATTTCATTCTTCCAAGGTTGATCTTAGAACAAAACATTATTATTATTATTATTGGTATTATCATTATTTGACGAAGAAAAGAAAAATGAAGTTTAATGAAGAAGTAAAGAAGAAATGAGAAAAGCATTTACATTCTATGAGCATTTTGAAATGGGCTCCATCCACACCAAGGATTACTAATATAAAAAGTAAACTAGATATAACGTTAGATAGTGCATTAAAAAAGGCAGCTTTACGACACCGATACTTAGAAACGATGAGGTAGAAAAAAGCTCCTTTCTTCTTTTTAGATACCTAAAAATCATTTTAAATTCGTTATCTTTTCTTATTGAAAAAATAATCTCGTCAAACATTTCTTTCTCAAATACCATTATAGGATTTATTATTATTTCTTTTAAGCCTTATATATTCAAAGGAAACATTTTATACATTTTTAAAAGTGCGTTTTTGTGTAGTCTAGAGCTGTGCAATGAAATGTAAATTAGGATGTGGTTTTATGCACTAAAAAAACTATGTAAAAATACTAAGAAACTTTGATAAAATACAAAAACAGAGTTTTAGATATTTTTTTTCTCTTTTTAGTTTTTACCTATTCTTAGAAAAGAAATAAAAAGATTTTGTAAAATAACAAAGGAATATTTGATAGATACACAGAATCTGAACATTTTTGTTTTAATCAATAGGAAATTTAATTTAATTTATAGAAAAATTTTAAGAAAAAAAACATTTTTTTTATAGTTAGAGAAATATTCCTTTAAGAAATAAGAACACACACAGAAAAAAAATTCACTTTTTTTTGCACCGTAGGCAAATTATACGCGCTTCATACATGCTTCACAAATAGATAAAAAATAATGGAAAAATATTTTGGTGTAAAGGACCTTTAAGAAAAAGTATATTTATAAATACATGAAAATAAAACTGTATAATTTTTATTCGTATATGCAAATTTTATACGTATGTTAGATTTTCACTTTTTATTTTGTTCTTCATAAATATATAAAGAATTGTATTATGTTTTTACATTGAACTAACATCACCCTGTAAATGGTTTTAGTTATGTAATGTTTTCGTTTGCCACCTTGAAATATTTGAATATTTTTTTTAAAAAGTTATATGTATATATATATATATATATAATTTTGTTTTTTCCTATCATCAAGTATGGAGAGAGGGAATTATGTCACGATTCTTCAAAAATTACAAAATATAACGGCTTATGAAATACTTTCGGCCAGCTAATTAATGTTTTTAAATTAACACCAAATCTCTTCTACTGTTATATTTATATATTTCAGTACACGTGAAATTTTTACTATGAAGTTTCATGTGTGTGTTTATATTATGCTCATTAGTCACTTTAAACTGCATAAACAAATTTTACGAGCATTGGAGATTTGCTATAAAACAAGAAACACTTCTCCCTTTGTTGTATTATTTATTTTTTTGTTCGAATAATTTTTTTCATAAGTGTCCAATCTTTAAATTTTCTCCCAAACATGAATTTAAGAAATAGATTCTTAAGATGCATTTTCATGTTATGTCAAATACTTTGAAATGTTTATCATGTAAATTTGATTATATCTACTGTGTGTGTGTGTGTATGTGTGTGCGTGTGTGTGTGTCGTCACCCTTTATATCAGAATGCGTAACTCCTTCTGGAGGAACTTTTCAGGTGCAAGTAAAAGCTGTTTATTTTTACTATGCACATGGGAGTTATTTTAAAACAATAAGACCTTGTAACTCCAATCAAAATTTTGAAACGCTGTATAACACTTTGAAGTTGATATTTTGATCATGTTGCTGGAAAATTACAACATACAACTACTTTTCAAATGCGGTATTGAATATTACTACAGTAAACTTTATTTTTACGTACCTGATGGTTCAAAACATCACGCGGCCTTACGGCACAGGCGAAACCGTATTGAAGTTAGGAGTAATTATTTTGGTTATTGCAAAATAACGGCCGCCAGATAGGTGGTTTTATTATCAACTCATAACAAATTATCGTTACTTTGTAAGACATATGAAGTAATCCACAATGGATAGCCTTCAAAATACTCTACTAGACGGCATTAAAAGTCATTTCGATATTTTGTGGAGTTACGTATTATGATAATTAGGTCAATTATATATATATATATACACTGTGATTATAATTAAAGTGAAACTTTCAAAACGCTATAAAAAAAAGAATCACTGATCAAAATGTGACGTCAAATTTCAATGGAATATTATTGAAGAACGGGAAAAGCCTGTCGCGTAAGAAAAGAAGTAATTCAAAGTTTTAAAAACCGATGGCGCTGTAAGCATTATAATTTAAAAGTGACCGATTAAAAATGACAGTGAATCATAAGACAACAGATAAAGTGTAAAATGCACATTAAACCAAGTGTGCTGTTCAGTGTGCATGACTCTCCAGGAGTGATACTCTTAGTTACGTAAGCCCACCCTCAACGAAAAGGTCATATCACATCAGATGGTTAGAATCGGTTTTTAATTGACTAGAGGCCAAAAACCGCATAAAAAGCGCCCAACAAATCAGACTTTTAATTGTCACGAGGCCAAAAACCGCTTATAATGCGTCCATCAAATCGGTTTTTAAAATTCTCAAAAATGGCGCAGATCATGTTCAATATACTGTCCACAGTTGTGTGAAACAGGTTTAAATCGAAAAACAGCTTGTTCCACAACTGATCGAAGTGTATCCGGGGTGAGACGTTCAGAATATGTTGCGCAATGCGTGACTTCAATTCAGCTAAGTGTGCAATCAGAGCACTTAGCACAACATCTTTCAGATAGTCCCATAGCTAGAAGTCACAAGGATTAAAATCAGATGAGCTTGGTGGCTAGGCTGTAGGGAAATGGAGGTTGATAACTGTAGCATTTCCAAAATACTCCATAAGCAGCTGCTTCACTGAATTTGCAATGTGTGGAAGAGCACAATCTTGCATAAAAATTATCCCATCGACACAACTACGCTGTTGAAGATCTGAAATAACGTGGTTGCGCGAAAGATACTCATAACGCTGACCAGTTACGGCAATGGTAACAGGATCAAAAACAGCCTTCTCCTCTGAAACGTATGGCCCTATGATAAATGATATGTACAATACCATACCAATGACCATGCAATGGCCTTTGCAAGGTGAAATAGTACTGGTTGAGTTTCGAGTGCATTTTTTGTTGTGCCCGTATTCGGCAATTCTGTGTATTGACATATCCTTACTATTGCGGTTAGCTCAAATCAATTTTAATTCGTCATTTCTAAATTCAAACTCCTTCACATTCAAATTGAGTACAGTTACAATACATCAAGCAGTTAATTATGAACAATAACGAGAGGTTTTTGCGCGTGGCTATTTGCATCTGCTTTTTTCACTTAGCTGGCAGGCTGACTGGTTAAGTGTTAACAGGGTCAAAACAGTGCGCACTATTGTCAATAATGCGATTTTTGAAATCGAGTTAATAAAAACCATGGTAACTTGGGAGTCCCTCTTTAACCCTAGAGGCACGAAATTGAATACGTAGACACAACTCGAACCGTGTTATCGACAGGTGGTCTTTGTTTGTGTAAATTCGTGTAATTTCTGAAGTTACGGGGCATCCGTCGAAATCGGGGCCCGGGTAACTTCTTTTGTCACATTTTCATGCATCGTCATCCATTTCTGAGCAATGGTCTGAATTTCAATTATCTTGCTCATCGGGAAGCTAATTTAAAATCAGTTACAAAATTCCACCCTGAAAAACAAGAAAGCGAATTAATAAAAACATGGTAAAAAAATCTTGACTATAATCCTAAATAGTAAGTCTCTTAGTAAATTTTAATGCTAAGAGTTGTAAAACATTTTAGAACTATGGCCTATGAAGCAAATTGCAATTGCAATTCAGTGCAAACCATAATTAATGAACTGCTCACCTTTAATTTTCAGAGTTGTAAGTGCGCCTTCTTAGTCTTCAGATAGAAATTGTATTAATTTTGGTATTCCACCCTCCAACCTCTTTCTGACGTTTTACAAAAACAATCTTCTGACGAAAAATGTCTTCAGAGGTTAAAGTGTAGATAAGGTGGCCTCTGAGTGAAGCCAATTTTTTGGAGACCAGAACCAGTCGCCACTCTTCCGTTTCGTAGGGATTGGTGTTCTGAGAGCAGAAGTAATGAAGATCCGAATTCATTCTAGCATCTAGATAAACGTCATTAAATCCAAGGGTAACTTATTCATCACTTTAGCCTTCTTCAGGAAGTCCCCGTAAGAATTTAGGAGTTAAAACTGAACCGCAAGCCTTGTGACGTTTTCGGCGCCCCACAGATGTAGCATCGGCTTCTTTTTTTTGAGGATAACATAACACCATTCCTATGCACACGTGTACTCTTTATTGAGTAGTCTTTTGATCTGACACCATTCCAAAATCGATCGCTGTGAGAAACCCAATGGCAGGACATACGTGCAAGACGAAAATTCCGAGTGTAATTCGAGGTGTCAAAAAGAAGCCAACCTCATCCCAAGACCATGGAGTGTGGGGATAATCCATTAAAATATACCTAAGAGAATGGATGTGTCGCATCTTCCCTCACAAATAACATATTGTGGACTCTAATGAAATAACCAATAGTATGAATCATTTCAATGAAAATGTGTATGCTGTAATTAATAGCTGTGACATATATAAAACAATTACATAACTTCTTAGTTCTCACACTACTAATGATTTTCCCAAACCTCACTGCCTGAATATGCTCTCCTGAGGCACTTAGAGCTTGTAATATCCTAATGAACTTTAAAAAAAATCATTCATTGTTGTAGGCGATGGGCTGCATATTGGCGTTAAATTTTATTAAAAAAAAGTCTAAATGACATTGGATAATTATATTTTTGTCATAACAAAGATCCATGAGGAGTTTTTTTAGTAGTTTCATATGTATCGACAGTAATACATATACCACTAACCAATCTTTTTGGTTCATCTTGTAAATAACCTCTTAAAAAGACATGCATATCAATAAAAATTTGGATTAGTATCTATGAAAGATTAAAACTGTTCCCGAAAACCTTTCCACTGTTCTACATCGTCTTTATTAATTGTATGCAATTTAACTGTGTGTACGATTGAGTAACAGGTGCTTTTATGGAATGGTTTAAATTTTGCACCAGGTTATTATTAATAGCCAAATTATCCGTAATGTTAGCCAATTTATTTTGAATCATTTTTTAGCTTTAAAAATCATAATGTTGGCATTATCTGTATAGTTTTCAAACTGTAGAACATCGTTTGCATATTTTTCGAAAGTAAATTGTGAATTTCTTTATTATCTTCACTTCATTTAAAGTAGTAGTTTAGCCAATTACAAATACATTCAACATCTTCAATAAAACATTACCTCGTAAGTTATTTTTTCAGTAGAGAAATGCCTAATATTACCTCGAAAAATTTTCATTCTCTTTCGAGTTGTACCCTTTTTTTTTATATAACTTCATCAGGCGTCGCCATTACTGGTCGCCATCGGAAGAACAAACGCAAAAGTTTAGTATGACAGTAAACTTGTCGATGCTTCGTAAAACACCAGGAAGTTTTAGTTCAAGGTCCTGATTCACATAGAGGTTTCGGCACTATATATTAAAAGATGTTGGTAGAATATATTTTATTTTCTCAACACACACTGCGTAAAATTAACCGTTACAAGTCAAAGTAAATAGTATGCAACACATCAAATTGGGTGATGCCACTAAATCTAATTCATTAAGCTAAAGTCATTAAACTAAAATACTTGATAGTTTCTAAAAGATGGATTACACCTATAAAAAACTCTTGGTTTAGGTACTTTGTGAATCGTTTGAATTTTATGAAGACTACAGTGGAAGGTAATTTTTGTTTTCTATTTATTACATATATACTTAAAAATGTATCACTCTGTATTTATGTTATAATCACGTAAAAAAATTTGGTGTGAAAAAAAATGAGTGGTTCTTAAAAAATTTTAAATTTTAAGTTTTTAACAAAAAGTTTAAAATTTCATAACGTTTGTCAGTTTCAATTTTTTGTTTTAAATTTTAAATGTTTCTCTAATTTTAATTTTTAACCAATTTCTTTCAAAGCTTACAAATAAATCAAAATGTAATGCTTTATAAGATAATTTACAAAAAATGGTAAACGTATATGCTTGTATATGCAATTTTCAAGATTTTTAATGACTTTATCATTAAAAAACTTTAATTTCTTTTTTTAAACTAGCATTATTACTTCAATACATCTAAGGAGTTATAATAATATATTGCAAGAATATTTCTTGGAAAGTTTTGTTATAATTGGTCAAAAAAATTGCAAAACAGGAAACATTTTCAATTTTGGTTTCGAAGTAATTTTTTTCATTTTGAGAAAAACAGATTTTCATTTTTCATTTTAAAGGAAATAACTTCGTTTCTTTTTCATTTTTTTAAATTATAGATATAAATAATAATTTTAAATTTAAAAACACAATATATTATAGATATATCATAAGTGAAAGTTATATGTATAGGATTCAGCAATATTTATTGTGACAGTCACATTAACACGTGGTATTCACAGTGATAAAAATCCCTAGATCTTTCCAATAATATCTATAGCAAATTAGCAGAATTTATCTCATTATTTTTTCATCAACAATATAATATATTATATTTATAAATCACAATGAGAAAAAATGAAGTACTTCAACATGATTAAATTACAAAAATTCAAATCAGTACAAATTAAATTACACATAAATAAAAAAAAAATGTTTCATATGTCTGATAATAAGAATAAAAACCACCGGCACTACAGGCTATTTCTAAATTGGCAATACTTCTTTAGCTTTTCTGTTTTTTAGCAGAAATGCTTTGAGAATTACGCCGTTGGTCATGTCTTTCAACAATAGTTGTAGAAAAACTAGCATTTAGACTTGAATCCTCTTTCGATTCAAGGAATTTCACGTAACTCAAATTGTGCTTAACGGCTGTATGTGTTATTGGAATTTCCATCCTCCTTTTTGAGACAATTACTTCTTTTGGACATTTTCGTTGAATTTACGTATACTTACTTTAATTTGAGTTTTAAGTTTTCCCTCCTACTCATCTATCAAGTATGGTGTCTAAAATAAGCTGAGAAACAGGCATAATTTTTATACTACTTGCTGCAACAAGTAAGTTCATATGGTACAAAGTGCACCTTTGGCTGTTGCTCTTTTATAAATGCAGTAGGAGGATTTCTCTTCATAATACTTTGAATGCATAGGCTTTTCGTCTGAGCAATGCATCGGGCTAGGATAAATAAATGTTTTCATTTCTTGGGTGTTTAGAGCATTATTGCCTTTCTGTAATTGATCGTCGAGAATTCAATGGAGAGCAAGAGGACTGTAACGTTGATTTTAATGTTCTATCTGATAAATGAAGAGCTCTTGATATATAAGTTTATTTATGACTAAACATAACTTCACAGCACTACACTCACACACACAAACATTTAAAGACTATTTACAGGGTTTAAGAAGAAATATCGCTTTAAAGTGCTCTGCCCAAAGCATCATGCCTTTCATGTTAATTCAATCAGTTGCATCAGCGTTCTCTTCTAATAATTAAATGGCGTGTTACATATGTTTATTCTGGCAACCCTTAAGTCGCCAATTACGTTTGAAGGCGCCAACAGTAATAATTTTGAAAGTGAGTAATGTTTTTATCCGTAAGGCTTTCATGCTTACGTCCACCAAGAGCCACCTTTTTTACCTTCCACACTTTAACTTTATTGAATAACGATGTATCTAGCCTTTTCACAATATCATTCAAGCACTTTTCTTTTTCTACTTTTACTTCAGATTCATATATTTTATTTTTGCCAACAATTGGAAGGTTCTTGTGACACCATCACTCAATATGGAAACGAATCTCATTTGGCAATCACTAATTAACCGTCTCTACATAACTAGAGCAGAATGCATCTCCATGGCTCCAGAAGTTCCATAAAAGATTTTGTTGATCACATCAGCAAGTAATTTTGTCGTATGTCAAATCTACATTATTTAATCCCTTATCGCGACCTGTAACTTCACAATTCTAACAGTATTTCAACAATACTTCATAGTTAAGGATAAATCTACTAAGAACATAGATGATAATTATTAATCCTAAGTTAGATGTATGCTTTTACCGAGTAACTTAAAACACACTCATGGCAATGATTTTCCAACTTTTATGTAAGTTTCTTGACCTGCTTGGTGTGATGTTTCGAGCATTTTTTTCTTCACCTCTTTGATCTTGACGAATAAACTGTGCATGAATTTGGTAAATGTTTTTCTGTCTATTGTTAGCATGTTAAACACAGATGACAAAGTTTCCAAAGCAGCATGGCCTCTGCTTATGGATAGAAAGGCACTCTCCAGATTTTTGTTTAAATCTTGTGAGTTTTAGGACCCCCCACCCTTTGTAAATTCTAATATACACTTCCATAATTTTCATGAAATGATTTGTATAAAAGTTCCTTCTTTGTAGATTACCCCCATGGAGTGTTATTGTTTCATAACAAGAGCTCAGTGTGAACAGTATTTACAAGGAATTCTCTGCGATAGTTCAGTAAGTACAGACTTGTGAGAAAAAATATAACTTGTCTCATATTGGGATGATGTACTTGGGTCAGATAATTGATATAGCAGCAATATCATAGTATTACAGTTTCTTTCACATCAACAGTTCCATGAGATTTCTGTAATTCCTTCTTGTTATTTCAAGACAACATCTTTCTCCTTTTAGTTGGACGACCTTTAGTTTTTCTATATATAAATGATGTAAAATCCATACTAATAACAGAAACTGAATTTAAAATAAGCGTTTTGTTTTGGTAAAATCAATATAATAGAATCAAAAATGCACACTCAAGTTTGAACGAAATAAAACAAATAATACCGATATCAGTCTCAGATACAATTAAAGCAACTTTTTGCCATTCTGTGATATTGATAAGTTAATATTTATAAACAAGAATTAGCGATACTTTGTCTAAAAAGTAAATAAAATTCTAATTTTCAAAGTACATGACAGCTAGTTAACATGACAGTAGAATGTTAACCAAGGGCCGTATCCATGAAAAATTGAATCATTACTTCCTCGTACCTGAATAAAAAAATGAATGAAAGG
>BMAV01027813.1:12908-44117 GCA_019973955.1 Trichonephila inaurata madagascariensis | reverse complement strand
TTGTAATTTTTGCATCTTACCAAGTGGGAAACTTGAATTTTGTATAAATTCTTAGAAGAATATTTAGACGTTATGCGAAATATGTAAATATTTTTCGAGTGGTTGACTCACCGTTTTAAGAGGGTACTTAATTAGTGTTGAGGATTTTAAACTTCAGTCAAAACGTACTTTTAAACTAACTTTAAAAAATAAGTGTTTTTTAAGCATTTACTTCAACATGTGACACTTTATCGGTATTCTTATAAAAAAAGTAACTTTAAAAGAACAGTCAAACATAAACACTCCAAGAAAATTAAAGAAAAATTTAATATTATAAACATATAGTGTCATCCAGGAATGTATTAAAAAAAATTAAATATAAAGTTTATCACTATAGAAAGAAAAATAAAATAGAGTTCTTACTTTCCTTCTAAAAGTAATGAACGGATAAAAATAATCAATTTCTTGTCTAGAAGCTGATTAATATGCTAACCTTATTGTTAGTTAAAAATACTAATACTCTTTTACTTAAATTCAACATTGCAGACATTCATATTGATATCTCAATACGTAGAAGTTTTAGTGAAATGTTTGAATAGAATGCTGTTTTTTTTTTTCTCTTCTTCCTCTTCTTTCCTCCAACATAAATTTTCATTCTATTTCTAAGAAGTTGGGAGTAAATAAGCTAAAATGAATTCTGGGAAAATTATATATTTTTGAGAAAGCTTTCTCATTTTACACAACAGACAAAATGAGACATTTCATTTTAAAAACACTTAATGGAAATTCATGAAATAATGTGGGATCACATTTCTCAAACGAGAAAGCGATTTCTAAAGAATTTTGGAGTTGGAACTTTAATATATTTTTAAATTTATTATTTTAAGTGCATTTATCACTCTCTTGCATTAAAAATTTTTAAAATTTTTACTTATTTGAGTACATTTTGTTCCAAACAGTACTATTCACATTCACCAAAAATCTGTGAAGCTTACTTAAAATAATGATAGTAACAAAAATTACAAAATAATGTTTACGAGCAAACAATTTAGATATGTGGAATATAGGAAAATTTTTTAAAATCTCCTGTATCATCTATCAAATTAGATGATAATGGTGTGTACCTGATAGTAGATATTGAAGTATTTGTGTCATTTATTCACTTAATATAAAATAGAAAGATAACGCTTCGACAACTTTGACTTCCAGTTCTGATGTTTCATTACAGTATTAAATAATAGTTTTGACTTTCCACATTATAAATTGGCAAACGAACTCTTTCAAAGTTATTTTTCCACAATTTCTACCACAATTTAAATTTTATTTAGCTATACTAAATGTAAACTTTGTTTTAAATTGGCTAATGTTTTTCAATAAGCACTACTCTAAGAAATTGTTTTTATAGCAAATATATGAATTACCGCAATATCTCGAATCCCTTTGTTTTAATGTTCAGTCATCCAATTTTCAATAGTCTTCTTTTTGTTTTATAACATACATATATTTTATAACAAATTATTATATAGTTTTATTCTAACTTTAATTCTAAACGTTTCATAGAAAAAAATCCCAATTATAACAATACATGCTTGTTTATTTTATCCCATTAATAAATCTAATTGCTTAATGACTGCAGCTATATATTTTAATGTTTGAAACGATATCGTTATCTGACATGAGTTTGGGAACACGTCCCGTAGGCCTTTATTTTTATTCCAGAATGGAGCAATGTAATGAAATTGTCTTTTTTCCAATATCAAAATAAATGGGTGAACTCTTGAAGATTAGATCTGTTTTCTACTTTTTTTGTGTAGGGATTTGATTGTAGGATCACTTTTAAACCAGTAGTCATTAAGAATGAAGAAGAATAAATGTCGAGCGATAGAAAATTTCTTTCTTGTCTAAATTCCTATGAACATGTGAACAATGCAAGCATTTTATAAGAAAAGAAATGACTTAAGGTGAGAAAGCAATAATTGGTGCAGAGAAAAAAACAGATGTTCTTTCATTTTATTTTCCTAATGTCCTTAAGAAGGGAGTTTTTCTTTCTATAGAAACTTTCGTTAAGTTATATACACTCACTTTTCCAAAAGTTAAGCACGAAGACGTAAAATGCAAAAAAATCAACAAATACTGCTTTGATTGACACAAAATTTGGCAGTAAAGTAGCATATATATTTATACATAAAACAAAATCAATAATTATATACAGAAACGAAAACAATATTAAATTTTTGTAAATTATCAGATAATGTCATACTGGAGACTTAAACAGAATTATGCATGAAGTGAAAATAAACAGCATAAAATGAAAAAAAGGACATTAATAGGGTATGTGATCCCCCCTCATCTGTATGCAAAGTTTACACCTTCTGACCTTGTTTTAAATTCGGTGGTCAACCACCACAGAATTAGGCAACCGCCATTCTTCTTGTAGAGCAGTTTCCAGCTCAATAAGAGTGGCTGGAAGTGAGAAACGTGAAGATACAGCAGGGCCGAGAGCATTTCAAAGATTTTCAATGGAATTAAGATTGGGCGAATATGCTGGCCACGCCATACGCGCAATCCCTTCACACTCCAGGTAGTCATCGACGATGTCACCTCTATGGGGATGTGCGTTATAGTCCATTAAAACAAAAATAGGGCTAACTGCTGCAGCGTACAATCTCACAATGGGTTCTAGGACTTCATCTCGATACCGACAGCCGTCACAGAATCCCATTGAAAGATGTGCAGGTCGGTGCGGTATCCTAATGAAATCCCTGCCCAAACCTTAATGCTTCCGCCTCGGAATGCGTGATGTTTGGTGATGTTTTGAGGCTGATTGCATGTTCCGTGTTTACGCCATATCCTTATATGCTTGTCATCTGACTCCACAGCAAATCTTGACTCATCAGTAAACATGACATTGCCGCAGTCAGACACAGCCCAATTGCCATGTTCCCGGCACCACTTTAATCGTGCCCCTCTTGATTGGACTGATAGAGGAACACAAAGTCGATGTATTCGGGCATACACTACATTCATATGTAATCTTCGGCCTACAGTAGCTGCAAATATAGCCTTACCAATGGACGCTGTAACCATAGATTTCAAACGTGTGGAGCTCACTCTGTGATTCGCTTGGCTACAATAGAAATATATCGATCTTTCGCCGGGGTCGTAATCCTTGGGCGACCGTCTACTATCTGTGTGGTTTGGAATTGTTTCCATAAACGTGAAATTACAGAATGATGAAGGCCGAAGAAAAGAGCAACATGTGGGATCGACTGTCCTGCTTTAATGCACCCCACAACACCCCTCCGTTTTCTGGAAGTCATAGAAACACGTATGTCTTAAAAACAAATTGTACGAAAGTTTTAAACACCTTCTATCAGCACCTGCAATCAACTTCTGTAACCCTTCATAAAACTGGATTCTTATAAGACTGCCCGTTGTGCATATTTCTTGACATGAAAGCACGATTGGCTGTTACCTAACATATTTGCATACTTCCATCTACCTCTGCAGTGAATTGCATCCTCTTCAATTCTGATTGACTTGCGGAAATTAGAATTTTTCTCTCCGTGCTTAACTTTTGGAAGTGAGAGGAGAAAAGTGATTGTTTTTAATGCTAAATAAAACGATGGATTAAAAACAAAGAACGCACATGTACAGCTTATGCGAATAGTTACAAGATCCTTTTTGTCCTTTTTAAATATGCATAACATTTGCTAATATATTTTCTATATTTTAAGAATCATTTTATATTTCTTCATCAACATATTATTTTTAGTAAAATAATCGCAATTTATTTCCATTTATTTTGATATGAATAAAAAATTGAAATAATTTTTTTTTTCTTAAATTATCTCTTATCCTATTGTGTTGAACAGAATTAAAGAAAAAATATGTTTACTTGCTAAATTCAGTAATTAATTTCGTCCGCTATACAAATATTGCTTAATATTAATGCTTCGCTCTTTTTTTTCCTATATTTAAAATTATATTCCATAGACCACTTCTCAATGTATCAACTAAAAAGAGAAATATTTTATTATCAATTTAAAAAAGTCGTCCATAGAATGAAGTCTAACGTGAAAAAAGTAATTTTTTATAAGAGAAAACATAAGACATGCGTTCATGTGCCTTCATATTTACAAATTTCTCAAATTTTTATCAAATTCTCTTTGAAATGATTTATATAAGTAACAGTATAATGCCTTCCTCTATAAATGTAACTTACGTTTCACAAGTACAACATTTTGTTATTATCATGTTTTTTGATGCAGCACCTATAGTAATCATAGGTTCATGTTTCTTTATTATTTAAAAATAAATCGATAAAATTAAATTATGCATTTGAGTGTTTTAAAAGTACAGAAATTAATGCATATGGATTTTTTGCATGATATCTTGAAACCAAACCAGAGCGTGCATGCGTATTTTACGATCAACTCATCTTTCCTTCTTTAAATGAAAAATTATTATAATGTTGCAAGTTGAATTTATATTATTCTGTTTTCTCTTTTTTCTTATCCAAGGAAAATGTCACTATATGAGTTGTTAGAATGGTTTAGATAATTAATTTTGTAAAAAAGAATATATATTATTTTTTCGTCCCATGCTTTTAAAACTAAAGTTTGCTATAGAACTTTCTAAGGTGCAATAAAGTAAAATGTTCAAAGTAATTTCATCTCAAATCAAATAAAAGGCTTAAGAAATTAAGCTATTTTAAATAAAATCTAATTATTTAGGGTAATAATTATTTTAAAGAAAGAAATTTCAATGCATGATTCACGCTTAATGTTAATAAAATGGCACAAAATACAACAATCGTAAAAAATTTTATTAATGGCATTGATCATACAGTTACAAGCTTACATATATTTTGCCAGAGAATTGCATGATTTCTACATTTTAAATGAATCTGTAATCTACATTGTTTTTGAATTTTGTTTTAGCAAATATAAAAAAACAAAAACAAATAATTTTAAAATACTGATAAGATATTTATAACCAATTTACTACTGAAAAAAATTTCAGTCGTTTGTTGAATGTGTTTGTTCATAAAATATAAATTGGTTAGACAAAATAAATTTTCTTTAGTGATGAAATGCCCATATAATTTAAGTAATACAAACTATTTTGATGTTTTCAATCTTTCACTCTCAATGTTTTCGATGCCTACATTTGTATTAGAACTTCTTTATAATTGCTTTATAGTCCCAATGCATACCCATATTACACTAGTTCTCAAAAGGCAGTGGGTAGTCTAGTGGTTAGAGCATCGGACTCCAGACCGGAAGGCATGGGTTCGATGCCACCAAATACCCTCCGAGTACTCACGGAGTACGTGCTCGTTAAATCAGTGGGCTGAATCACGACTGCAGGGGGCTGGAGAACATTTCTCTCCCCTCCAGATCCATGCCTAAATTGTGGAGGTGGAAATAGGTGGTATCGCCATCTATCGTAAAGAAGTCCAACCTGTATCAGGCTCTGGCAACATTCATTCCTTTCCTTCGGGAAGGAAACGACAACCATAACTAGTTCTCAAACTGTAGGGCGCGCCCCCCTAAGGGGGCGTGATAACTCTACAAGGGGGAGCAAGCATATTGAAAACTCGAAAACAAAAAAGATTTTAAAAGATTATTAATTCACTGAATGTAAGCAAAAACAAAATACATTCTGACATAATAAAAAAGAAATTAACATTTGCACTGATATATATCAATACTATTCAATGTATTTTATAATTAATTTAACAATACCACACACAAGTTAAGAACAAGTTTAATAATTATCAGTGAGCCCCCCCCCTTCTCCATGGACTTGTCATATATAAAATTATATACAAAAATTAACACTTGTCTTGTGTTAATGTGTGTGTGTATGATTTTTATAATTAATCCCTTAACTGTACGGATTAAAAGTAACGCGAATCGCTCCCCAATGCCACCGTTCTCCACGTAGGCGAAAATATGTGATGTATTGGTGGAGAAGGAATAAATAAACCATCTGAGAAATTAAGTAAATCCTTCGTAATCACTGTCAATGTCCATTCATTGCATTCCAAAGCCTTCGGAATAATTTTATGGATTGCAGTGAAAAGATAACACTTCGGAAAGACGTATATATACGTCCAGAGCAGTTAACGTTTTGGCTGAGCGAGACATTTATATACGCCGGTGACACTTAAGAAAAAGTTGTATTGTAGCTTCAGTGTTAAAATATAGTATTATTGAATTAAATACATTGTTATTTGTATGGGGGAGGGTGCGATGAAAATTATGGTTAAATATTAGGTCGCAAATATCGAAAGTTTGAGAAACATTGCACTAGTTAATTATTTTACTTTTGTATCTTTTTTCTAACGTACTGTCAAAAGTAAGTTTTAGATTAGATTGGCAAAAACATAATTTTACTCAAAAATATATCAAAGTGTTTTCATAAAACAGATTATACAAATAAAAATTTTCTCTCTTTACGTGTAAATCCCTTACTATAATTAGGAACTAAAATATAAATAATATAAAGAAAATTGATATAAATATAATACTAGTTTATCTTTTTGTCGTACAGAAAAGTTATTTCAGTTTAATGTTACATAAAACTAATTGTACTCATCTAAATTCGATTTCAAGATTTATTCACCAAACCTTTCAATAATACCTTAGTTGAAAATATTGCTTTCGTAAGGGTTTTAAGTAGATATATCATTCATTGAAAATATGATGGTAAAAACCCTTTCAAGTAATTTTATTTGTCCATCTAGAAACTGAGATTTATAACATGGGAATGGAGCCGTATAGCAAAGAAGATACAGGAATGTTTATTTTATATCTTATCGTTAGGACGATAACGATAAAAGAAATGCCTTTTCAATTTTTATCTCATTTCTTTCTTGACTTTTATTAGATTGTTTAGTGACGTTTGAAGTTAACAGATTCGATTACGAACTGTTTTATCTTTTTAGATCTCAAATTCTGCTCTTATTTTATATCAAGACAAAACTGTTTCATGGCCTAAAGTGTAACAAGAAATCGTTATTTCCCAGTTCAATATTATTTATTATACGTAAATATTAACTTTCTTTTTATTAAATGTTAATATGACACAGTTTGCATTATGAAGTAATTTTATTAGTTATGAAAATATGTTCCAGTACAATTGAAAAATTTTAAAAATTTTATACAAATCAAAATTTATGTGCGTTTGTAACACAATTATAAATAAAATTGTGAGATGTTTTACAATATTTTTAATAAGTTTGTTGACAGCTCTGTGCTTAAGATTGGAAAACTGTCAAAATCAAAATGTTAATGGTGAGTGAGTGAATTTTAACGTCGGACTGTTCAGCTACACGAGGGCTTTTGGCGATAGACAACGTAATTTTAGGAACCATGGTCAAGTGACGTGGACGACACCTGAGCTGGCACCCCCTCTCCTAACTACCACACCACACCAACGGGAGGACGTTTCAGCTCTCGACAGATTTAACGTGCATCGCTGCATTACACGGGGGGTCTTTAGTGGTACCGGGCTCGAACTCATGAATGCCTGCCATGATCCGATACCTTGACCACTGGGCTACCTCAGCCCCAAAATGTTAATGGTAACGATATATATGCTTAAGATAATACAACATCATTCGAATCATCAATGGAAGAATGAAAACATAAAATCAATCGTAAATGTATATTACTATTAAATATGTATAATACCGTTTTCAAACAATATCATTGCACATTAAAGTAACTTTCCTTGAAAAATATGACTGTTTAATAATCTTCAATGATTAATAAATTTGTAATGGTGGAAATTTAAATTATATATATATATATATATAATGAATATAACTTATGCTTTAGTAGAAAAGATTATTAAAAAATTCTAAATTAAAAGTTATTTTGCTAACTTAATTCAATAATGTTGAAAAAATGGTTTTGAATTATAAAGTGTCAAAAAAGTTTTATGATTTTAGATTATGTATTTTGCTTCAATACTTTAATTTATAAAAAAATACTATATTATAAAGAAAAATTCACAAAAAAAAAATAAATAAATAAAGTTTAGGAATATAAAATTATATAAAAAAATATTGAATACAAACAATATTTTCGTTATATTTCCTTTCTTTTTCATATTTTACTAGAAAGTATTACTTTTTCTGTTTTTTAAAAGATGAAAAATAAACTCATATGTGTTTGTTGATTTTTTTTTTCAATTTTTAAAATCTTTTTGAGATTTTAGTTCTTTTTCTTTAAGTATTGCGCATATTTTCTTTCCTTTCCTTTATTTCCTTCGAGTATAAAATAAAAATCAAATAGTTTGTAATATAAAAACAAATAATAAACTTTCCCCTTAATTTACATCCTAAGTAATTAGTTTTTTTTTTTTTTTTTCAAGCTTCTTTTCTTTGTATTTTTAAATATTACTGTGTGTCCCTTAAAAACGTATTTTTTTCTTAAATCACTTTTTCACGTGACAAATTTCAGGCTCATAAAAAATAAAACTTGTTTCCTTTATATCCTTTGCTTGGAATTTCATTCGAAACTTTATTAATTTGAAAGTTATTGAAGGAATAATCCACTTTTTTCTTTTCTTTTACATCCCGATAAAAATGTAATAAATTTAAAATAATTTTGAGGCTCTAAAACAAGAAAAATTGAATTTTTTCTTCTCTTGATACATGAGAGATGAGTTCTTAAAGTTTTTTCTTTCTTTCCTTTTATTATTACATATTATGAACGTATTTTTGCAATTCTTACTGTTAGCTCGCACTGTCTAAATATTTATTTATTTATACATTTGTATATTTATTTATTTATCTTGGTGGAATTTTCAATCCTTAATAAAATACATTTTAAAGCGCTGAATTGAGCTGAAATTTTATATACAGCATCATTTTGGATGACAATAAAATAATTTAATTATAATTAATAAAAATTAATTGACTAAAACTAATTATTTAAAGAATTACAAATACAGCCACATTGGCAACTTGTGTCAAAACTTGAAAAGGTTCTTTTCTCACGTGTTAAAGCATTCAGTTGAAATGAAATTAAAAGGACAATACGATACTTTAATGATAATTAATAAAACTAATTACCAGTTAATGTTGTGATTATGTCCTATGTATATACATATATTTATATTAATTGTAACTATTTAATAAAAAGTAGCTAAAATAAAATTTTTCATTGTTGATCTAAGTAGGAATTGACTTAAAAATTATTTTTTATATTACTTGTTTTATCAACAGTTTACCAATGGAAACACGTATTTAAATATTGTCTGAACGATTATGCGTGTGTGTTTGTTTTCATTTTAGCTCATTTGATCAATGTAAATAGGATCTACAACAGCTGTTGCTTTGGAAATCATCATCATCATCACGAATATTTCTCTAAATAATTCTCTGTCACGGGAAGTTTGTTAACACTATTTTGTTTCTAAAAAGGAATTTAAGAAAATAAATTGGCAATACGAAATTATGTTTAATATGTTTTTCAATATTATTCTAAGGCGGCTGATTTTAAATAATATTATATCTTTCATTAAAATGCATCAATAACAATTATATTTCAACGAAGTAAGTCTTAAAAATTGTCACTTGTAAGGAAAACACAAATTTATATATATATATATATATCAAAATAAAAGACATATTATCATTATTATTATTAGCCATTCATATTGTTATGTTCAGGAAAAACGAATTTAATATGTGTATGTAATTATGAAAAATAATTCAATTAACTGCACACAAATAAATATTATAATTTAATAATTATAAAAGTAACTGTAATTTACTTTTTGAGTTTATGGCAAAGAATGGATAATGTATTTGTTTAATTTAAAAAAAAATTGTAGAATAATAAATCTTATACATTGTTTTTTGTTTGTTTGTTTAAATAAAACATTCGAAATAAAAATCTAAAAAAAATTAGTTTTACAAATATTTGAATTTTTAACTTTCGCTTACAGTTTTGATCTTCAGAAAAAATTTTCTCCTCATTTATTATTTACTAATTAAATAAAGAAATTTTAAATAAAGATAAATGTTCAGTTACACTTTGGTGAGAATAAAATACTTAACAAATTATATAGCAATAAATACTCAGAATATTATTAACAATAAATTTCTTAAATTTATGGAAAACTAATCTAATAATTATTATAAATTTTAAATTTGTATGGTAATTATTTGAAAATAGTTTCTAGAAATAACAATAAATGAAAAAAAAATAATACAATAATTTATTTTAAAAAGTATATTAGTACACGAAAATAACTAATTAAAATATCAAAATGAATACATATTTTAATGAACACCCATTTAAAGATACCATTTTGAATTTAGAAAATTAAAATCAAATGTAAATGTCTTTACAATATTGTCTCAATAAGTATTAGTCTTTACAGTATTGTCTCAATAAGTATTAGTCCTTACAGCATTGTCATTTTTATAAAGCAAAATTATGATTTTTAAAGGTACAAAATATCATCATTTAATCATAATGGTTTATCTAACTTAAAAATATTTAAAACGACACGAACATGAACTTTTTGGTGGATATTCGAAAAAATAGTATTGCTTAGTGAAGTTAACTACATACTATTGTGCATGTATTTTATACGCATGTTCCGAAATCGTGCAAATAAACCACTCAAATCTTATAAGCATTAATTTAATAGATGTTTCCTACAATTTAACACATATATAAGGTAAATTTCTTTTAGACTGACACTAGTCAAAGACATCTGTAACTCGATCTGACAACCCCAATGATACTAAACCTGATTCGGAGACTAACGGTGACATGAGAAGCAAGATTCTGTGGAGAAAAAAATTACAGAGCTGAACAAACAAATTGCAAATCCATGAGGGAGGCAAGCAAACCATATGGAATTTACATCATGCGTTGTCGGTGATGAAAAAGGCAAACCATTACATTATAGTGCAGAACCACATCACGGGCTATCCTAGCGCCACCAGCAAGCGCTATGTAAGGGAAGAAAACATTGTTGATTTGAAGCATGGCCCTTTTTTTTCGTAAACTGATTACCTATGCCTCCTGTAAAACATAGAGCGTCTTCTAAGTAGGCTTCTGACTTCCACCGAGGAAAATAGTAACCTCTAAGAATTGCGGATTATTCTTCAGAGAAATCGGTCAACGTGTTGAACGAAACCAAGTAAATGTATTGCATATATGTCATCACTGGATGCAGGAGGGAACATAGAACTGACTGGGCCCATCGTACGCACCACGTTGTACAACTGTCCGGTGATGACAGGTGGATTTTGTGCATGACAGTGATGGATGGCTCAGCCACATCACGAACGATAGCATAACAGATTCAGTCTGTTACTCATCATTCAGTGTCCACTCATACAATTCTACACTATTTGCAGCAGAGTGGAATGTCTGCAAGGCGTCGATTGCTTCGTTTACCTTAGACTGGAAACCACAGTCTTTCGCGCCGCCGATGGGGCGATGAAGGGTGGGTATGGACAACAGTATGGAACTACATTGTGTTTACTGACAAATCTTGTTTCTGCCTTTAATATCAAGAATGTAAGATTCAAGTTTAGAGACATCGTGGTGAGAGGCTACTGTACTGTTCCTTTATGCATCACCATACTGGTCCTGCACCCTGTATGATGTTTTGGGGTGGTATTGGATTTCACTGTCGCACGCCTTTTATGCGCATTTCCAGTACACAGAACAGCCAGCACTACATCTTTGAGGTGTTGGATCCCGTGTGGTTCTCCCATATATTCAGCGCTTGCCATCAGCTATATTCTGATAAAAAAATACGTGATTACGCGTGGCACACAGTGTTTAAATGTTCTTCTTTATTCATCATATTGAATTTCTTTCTTGGCTTGCTTGTTCTCCCGGTATGTCACTAAACGAAAACATGTACCCCATGCTTGCACTATGACTGGACTGGGATACACTACCCGCTGCTAAACCAGATCATCTGTGCTAACATCCATAAGCCGCTTGGACTGCTGTACTCCAATAATACCTCCAAAATCTCTTTTAGAACCTCCTTAGTATAGAGGGCGCTGCTTATAAACCTTTTTTTTTTGTTTACACCAGAGATCTCCTGTACATGACCGAGTGTAAACGCACTCCATATTCCATTAAACTTATTATTTAATCTTACGTTTGTCTTCGATGATTTACTGAATAGAAATTGAGTCTAATTACTTTGATGAAATGAACATTGATGGATAAAAAAAAGCATTCCACCACATTTGAAACAATGATCTCTACCACTGATTGATTGAATCGCTGATGACCGAAATAACCTCTTTGATTCAATGCCGAGTCGTGTGGCAGTGTTTGTATCCAACAATAACGTCCACACTAACTACTGATTTTGTCATCATCCCCACCTCAAAAGAGGCTATAATTTTAATCGTTTGATATTTGTACAACTTGTTATCTGCAAAATAAATTTCGTTGTGATATCTCTGGTCATTTTGATGTTGCATATTGTGTGGCCAGTAGGGTAGTTAGAAAATCACCGATATGTGAATGTATGGCCCTGCTGTCACTTACGAAACCAAATATTTATAAAAATAAAAATAATAACTGGGCATGAAAGCAGATTATTTCCTATTTGGTAACCACACCTGTAATTTGTGCTATAAAAACATGTAGACACCTCCGAAAAATAAAAGGTGTTTCTTAAATCTGACCTTATTCATAGTTACTTGTAGCTCACTCTAACGATGGAAAGTGTGCCAAATTTTGTTCGGAAACTAATGATGACATAGGAAGCAGCAATCCGTGAAAAGAAAATTTAGCTCCAAAAACATTGATAGGAATATTTATGGCGCTATTGTTGCCTACCAAACCGAAAATTTACATAAAAAACGAGTATGAAAGCAAATGTTTTTACATGTGACAAGGACGCCAATAAAACATATGGGCATGTCGAAAAAATGGTAAGCTCAGCTGAAGTGAGCCAGCTCCAGTGAACATACAACCCACATTACTGGTAAAGATGTATTATCCGAGTCAGTGCAATAATTAATTTACAGCCCTTCGGAGGCTTAGAACCCAACAGAAGCTTCGTAAAGAAACTTCATGGCCTAATACTTTGAAGGTAATGATTAAAAAGTTAGAGGAAACACGCTCACTGTGAAAATTCATTCAGGCAAATGACACTAGCCTATGTTAAAAGGGGTAATAGCATATGTCGGAACTGCACTTATCGAGGGATCACAATAAACCATTACTGGCAGTATCAGAGCCCGGAGTGAAGCGTGACAATTCGATATGAACTTTTCCGAGTTATGGAAAATTTTGCGTTTAACTTGTGACGGGCTTTCATCGCGATATTTAATAATGTCCTCTTGGGTCAGAACAATTCTTTCCAACCAACTCGAGAAGAAGAACGTAGGAATGCAAATTAGGAATCTTATGTATAGAAGAAGTTTAGCTTTCACGGAGGGCTATGGGAAGTTGCTATATGAGGTCTATGTTTATCATTAGAAGTAATTAAGTTAAAGTTAGAGGAAATTCCAAGTTCAAGAATTAACCTACCCGTACCTGTGTATTCAAGCTAAAGGTGGATACCAATCCACAAGGAGTAAAGCCACGTCAGTTAGGACCAAGAGAATAGCTTATACCTAGGATAGAGCTGTAAGCATCTTAAATTAAGGATATAAGGAAACTGCGTGTACTGTCCTTACTGCGTCTGTAAGGTTAGATATAGTGGTCATTTGTAATATGAATTGTGTCTTCTCACTCCAGATTTACTTAATTGGATTATTATTATTATTGTATATAGTGATTAAGTTAAGATCTTAATAAACAAATTTTAAGGTGACAGATTTGCGTGATTCTTTGTTCTTTTCTACAGATACAGGTTGCGTAGATAATGTAGAAATGGGGCACCCAAAAGTAGGTGCCTCACAAACTCCCCTTTACTATCCGGACAAAGTTAGCTGCTTACCTGAACTGAAACACAGTGATTGTGATAAATGACTGACATTTGCTCTGTCATTTCTGGTGAGGATGGAAATTGACGATAATTAATTGAGGCAAATTCCACTAGGAAATGAGGCCTATTTTCTTCTGGATGAATATGTTAACACACGAATTGCCTCCGAACAGCCTCACGCAATACAGGGAACTTCTATGCATTCATAAAAAGACACCGTTTGGTATGACTTCATAACCATTAATCTTTATTGAGGCTGCTACTTCTAAAGAATTAGTAACGGAAACGTTAATGCTAAAGGGTTCCACAAGATAATGGATAATTTTGTAATTCCACTTAAATAAAAGAAATATCTGAGTGAAATAACCTTTTTGTAGGATGGTACACCACCACTCACAAATAAAAAGATACATCAGCAGTTACGTGATAACTTCACAGATGAAAGAATCATCATTCGTGAGTTTACAATTCCATAGCCGCCTCGTTCTCTTTACACAACTGCATGTGGCTTTTAGCTCCGGAGATACGTAAAATCAAACTTTTATGTTGGTAAAGTTGCAAACTTAATTGTCTTCAAGGCTAACTTATTTTAGTCAGTGAGAAATATACCCTGTCACATGTTGCGCATGCTCATAGAGAATGTTGCTTAGAGAATGTATGGTGTAGTTTCTAAAAACGGTGGTATCCCTGAATGCAAGAAAACACAAAACTTTGCACTATATTTTTTATGTGTGAAATTTTCCTTTTACTGTAAATCATTTTGGATTGTACAACGCCATAAATAACCCTATAGGTGATTCTTAGAATTAAAATATTTTAACAGAATCCTGCTTCTCATGTGATAATTAAACTGAAAACAAATTAGGTGCAATTTCGATTGTTAGATCGAGTTACAAGTGATACTGATCAGTGTCAATTAAAAAAATGCACTCTGTATTCTTTGGAACATTCTTTTTGTTTTATAGCCCTAAGTACTGGCGTGATTTTCAGATGTGAAATCATATGCGTTCATATCTATTTTTTTATGTAAATTTTCAGTCTGGTAGGTGACAGCACCACCGTAAATGGCCCAATCAGTAATTTTTAAAACTATAACTATTATTATTTTTTACGGAATCATGTTTCTTTACTTCAGTATTAGTTATATACCGAATTAGTTACTACAACAGATTTGGCTCAATTTAGATTGTTGGATCGAGTTATAGGTAGCTCTGAATAGTATCAGTTTTAAGCGAAAACTCTTTTTATTTTTCGTAGGTGTCTTCATGTATTTTCGCTCAAAATACTGATGTGGTTTTGAAAGCAGTGAAAAGTTCCCGTTTTTTATTTGGTTTAGTAAGAGAAGTGCCATAAATACCCCTATCGGTGATATATGGAACTTTTTTTGTATAATTTTGTTTTTATGTTACTACTAGTATTCACACCACATCTGCAGTCATTTTGATAGTCATATTGAGCTAAAGGTGTCTCTGAATAGTATCAGATTAAAAAAGTATATATATATATATATATATATATATATACGAAACAGATGGCCCAACTTCAAAACCTTTTTAATCCCAGATCATTATTTTTTAAATCTGTATGTCAACATTAACTTTCAAGTCAAAACCAAGCTTATGTTTAAAAACGGTCTTTATTCATTGAAACATCTATATGTTCTGTCGCTGAGAGAAAAACAACGCCAAAGTAAAATCTAAGAGTTTTCACCAGTTATACTCAGATGTGTAGTACCTTCTTAGTTACGGGTTCTACTTGAAAGTTAATGCTGTTATAATGGACTGTAAAAAATAATGATTTGGGATTAGAAGAATTTTAAGGTTGGGTCATGTGTTTTGCAGAAATAGTTGTGGGATTAATTTAATACTTGAAGATGTAATGGAAAATAAAAGTTAAATGCTACATAGGGAATTTAATTTTAAAACTAGTTTACTTTTCTTTATATATATATATATATATGTTGTTTTGGTGACTCTCTTTCCCTTGCCAAACAAATATTTTCTCTGGCGTTTACCGGCAAAGGAATGATGCTCTTTTAAAAATGTTAATTAGATAAAAGTGTGGTTTTAGCTGCAAATTCTGTACTAAAATTTTACCAAGTCTGGTGATAAAAATAAACAATGTCTCTATAAAACTACTCCAAGTTTCTAGAATGATTATATTTGAGGAGTTACTTAAGGAGCAACAGAAGGTGTTTTTCCATCGTATACAAGGAAGATGCAGGAAGGCACTTAAGTACCAAAAACTTAACAACAATTAATCGTTCTTTTTGTCTTAGGCAAAATTAAGATTTAGGATAGGAAGACCTGAGATACGTATGAGGATTTTTTTTTGTAATATGTGCTTTTCTGGATTTATGTATGAGTGTTGCATTATGTCAAAGAAATCTTCTATTAATACTAAATTGCTCCAGAATAAATCACTATTTATTCAGAATAATGGATTGTTATGTATTAACCTCAAATTATGTGGTTGTATAAAGTCTATTGAAAACAGACTTCTAAGCTTTGAACCATGGTCAAGTGAAGAACGAAAAGTGAGCTGGTACCTCTTTATCAAAATCTCCACATCTAACCAAGATGATGACTTTTAATGTCAACCGATTTTGCGTGCGTCGGCTTCTCCACACGATTAGTTCTTAATGGCACGAAAACTCGAAATCATTACTCTACTCAATTATTTACTACCAGAGAAGCAACTTATTCAGTGAGAGTGAATGTGAGTAATATTTACCTCACACTATAAAGCTGTACGAGAACTACTGGCGACGGACTAAAAAGTAAACTTTGAATACTTTTTCAAAAATCTATCAGATTTTGGAAAATTTAATTCCAAAAATAATAATTTAAATGTAAGGAATTATTGTCCCGAATAACCATAAAAGTGATCATATAACTTTTAAAATTACTTAGAAATTCAGTTTATTCAACTATTATTGTCTTAAACATTTTATGGCTTTTCAAAGAAAGATTTAATAAACTTCAAATTGCAAATGCTGTGTAATTTTTAAGTAGCATAGTGACAAAATCTCTTTCAATGTATGTAGAGACATCATAAAAACTAATCATATTCATATTTTCTCTCTTGACTTCTGGTGTGCATTAAGGTCTTCATCTCTCAATACGATACAAGGACGCAGACAAATATTAACTTTCTAGAACATCTACGCAATATAGAAAATAAGCATAAATAATTACGTCGACATGGAAAGAATTTATTGCCTCTAGAAGGTAAGATGTTATTATTCACAAAAAAAAAAAAATTGTGGAAATTGCTTCCACCGAAATTAATTAACTTTGCATGTTATGTGCTGGATGGTGCCGAAGAAATTACTGTTAGTGTAGATACGTACACGAAACTCATTAATCAATCTATATTAGTTCCCGTATCAGGTCTATTATTTTTAAATTTTGAAGTTTTGTTTTTATTCATTGTATAGTTATCTGGACATATTTCCAATGCAAGAAAAATGTAGCTTCAACTTCTTTGGATGGATTTATAATAAAAAGTTAACAAAAATATGATTAGTGGAAGATTTTGTTTATTTATTCATATAATGTTATAAATAAAATATTCGTAGTATCATATTTATTTGTTTTAAACTAATACATTGTTTTTTGTTTATAGTAATGGAATTTTTTTAATTTTTAAAACTAAACAGACAATCGTTTTGTATTCTGGTAGAAAAATCTTCTGAATAAGAAATTTAGTTCAAGGTATTGATTAATTAAATGTTTGTTTTAAACATTTCTATTTACAAGTTAACAAATTATCTTCCCATTTTTGCATAAATACTATTATTTAAACAAGCATTTTTTTTTTTTGTTTATTTTCCCTTCATTCATAACTTATGCCACACACAAGAAAGTTTTCAAAATCAGTATTTAACCATAAATAGGTATCTATTATTTAATGGGTATTTACGTATTATACGGTCGTGTCAAAATTTGTTAGATCAAAAGACGTCACCAAATAATGCGATTTACAACTAACAGTAAGTGTAGTTTCTTCTTATCTTCTAACACAATAAAAACAACAACAAAAAAAAGCATTTTGTGACATTTTTTTGATTTGGCGAAATTAGTAGACGGTATAGTACGCAAGTATCGGTTAATGTTATAAATTTCTAAAGAATCTCACATATATATTAAATATTTATAAAAGACAAGTTTCTTAAAATTATTTCTGTTTTAACACGTAAATGACTAAAAATATTACTTTGAGAAGAAAAAAATGCCATTTCCAAAATTAAATTTTCTTATACTGATAAAATATTAACAAGGCATAGTTTAGAGGCTACTTCCAAATTGCAATAATCGTCTTCATTCTCACGATTTACTTACATAATTCTCTTAAAAATTCATTTAATGATGTTTGGCAATAAAAGTTATTTACTATAACTTAATTTAATAAGTTTTTAAAGTAATTAAAAATAAATTGTACAGTAATGTCTCCCTCATTATATAAAAGCGTTTAAATACTTCGTATTCATGAATATAATGATATTTGGGTATTGATAATTAAAAACCTCTTGTGGACCTCTTGATAACACACAGACAAAATTCTCTTTATAAGTTTATTACGGGCTAATATTACTAAATAATATTACATCCAAGAATGTATTTCTTATTTTTTTCAAAATGATTGAATTACACTAAATAAGCATGGATTCCACAACTTATATTATTCTCATTAATCATGTGTGTGCTTAAACCTATGCACAAAACTTCCGCAATAAATTAGAATATATTTATGTTTTTTAAAGGAATTTCATTTCTCTGAATAAATATACATCACAAATATTGTATTAAATTTTTAATAAATAAATAGTTTTCGTAATTAGTTTCCTGATATGAGTACTCTTTTTATAACAAATTATTACCTTAATTTGTTAAACGATTTTAAGGCTATTTTCAGTATTTTGAAGTTTCGATTTGTAAATATTCTTTACTCAACTAACACATTTTAAAGAATTGCTCATCTTAAATTAACAACAACAAAAACTTTAATAATCTATAAATTACCATTCGTTAGATTTTTTCAGAGATTTGTTTCCAGCCACTCTCTTCGAAGGAGTACATATATCAAGTAGGTGCAAAACCCTTGAAACAAAAACAAGGGGGAAGGGTTACAACAATTTTTCTGGCGAGAATAAACATCGCCAAAGGTCGATGAACTGGGATTTTAAAAAATGAGGTATTTAATGCAATTTATATTTTTTTCCCGAGCCTATGAAGAATATATTTTGTGGTATGTTTTGGTATAGATCGTAAATTATTTTTAATCTTATGATGCATGAAAAATAAGCTTTAGATATTCTTTATTTTTAATAATTTTAAATAATGCTTTTATTATCTAATGATTATTATTTAATTTCTCCAAAACGAAAGAAACTTATGAAGGATTATTTATTCATTTTAAACTTATTTTCTTTTTTCTTGAAATCTTATCGTCTCATGAAATTGTTTTTGATTAATGCTAATAATTCAGGTGTATACAATTACAACGATCACTTTAAGTAAAATATCTTAAAACAATTCCTAAATATTTTATCATTCAATGAGGTTTCAGATATATTAAACCGAATCATGAAATAATTAATCATTCGATTTGTAATTTAAGCAAAAAAAAAACTATTCAACTACATCAAATAATTGTTTATTAACTACACTCATCAAAGCAACATGAGAGTTATACAAGCTGATTCACTACTAGACCGACAAACTTACAGGGCGTGCATGGGGTACAAAGATGACTCTGAATCACATGCAGAGTCGTAAATATCGCTTTTGCGAGCTATGAGGGAAATAATCAGAGAAAAAGGACAACAACAGCAAAACATTGATGGGTCAAAAAGCATTTTATTTAAAGCTTGTACTACAATATATGTTTGAAATTTCGACTAGAACTAGGCTGACAGACATAACAGCGTTGCTGCATGGAATTCATTGCGTTCTGGAAGATTCCTGGCATGCTGTGTATCCACCCAGCAGCTACATATTCAATGGATGAGGTCTTCAACGAAATGAATGGGTGTGTCATGAGCAAAGCTTTTCATGTCACAACAGATGAAGAAATGCATGCATAATAGGCACGGTGATCTTGCAGGTCCAGGAGCGTGAGGGTATAAATTATCAGCTCCATACACGATTTGGATGTCCAGATGCTCATTTGAATACGGGTTTATCCTACTATCTCGGAAAATGAATCGCAAATGATGACTTTCAGCAGGATCGGTGTTCACGAAACCTTCAGTTCAGTGTCATCTACGGCAAGACAGTCGGGAGAAATTATCGTGAGCATAACAAATTCTGTGCAGCACCAAGTTGGCCTGATTGTAATTCCAAACTTCTGTTGTAGCGCAAAAATTAAATAAAACGCTTTGTTTCTCTTTAATGTGTAGCTGTGTCTGTTCTTTTTCTCTGCTTCTTTTCCCCATAACTCGCAAATATTGCACTGACTACCATGCATTCCTATGTGATTCTGAGACATCTCTGTACCCCCTACACACACACTACAAGTTTTTCAGTCTTGTCAGCGAATCACCCTGTATATTAAATTTGATGTCAACAATCGTGTATGTATTTCCAAATTTTAAATTTACTATTTCAATAGTCTTACGTATTTAAATTATTTCTGCCTTTAGAGGCATTTGAAGAATTATAGTATAATTTAACTAACCAGATAAGAAAACGGATTATAATACCACTTATAAAAACAAGTTGTTGCAAGGACTTTTTATAGTAATTTAAGTTGGTAAAGAGTCAGGAAAATTCGTTATCCCTTGTGACTATTATTATAGCTTGATGATCAGCAAACCTTTTGAAAGCAATGTATTTCTTTTAAAACTACAATTAGTGCAGGGAAATAAAATGTCTACATTTTATAAGAAAAAATAAACACACATAAACCATAATTTTAAATTTCAACATAGACTGTTCATATAACCCTTAATAATACAACTAACCTTGAAGGCTAAAATCTTTTATAGAATTGTTTGGTTGATTTTTAAGAATCTCTTTCCGGGAAGAAACCGCGACGTTTGTAAATATGTCTTACTATTTATAGTCAGGAGAAATGAATTCGGAGATGTTGATAGCGAAACCTTAGAAGATAATGTTAGCTCTGTGTTTAGATCGAAAGTTGAGATTATATTTGCTAATTCTACTTTGTGCGGAATATATACGCACCTTTATTAAACTTGCATAGGACTTCTAGTCATCTTATAATTAGTAGTATTCATATGACTACCAATAATATAACAAACTGTATATAATGTCTTTGTTAGATGTTTTTGCCGCTGTGACATTACCATTGACAAAACACTTTGTTGCTGTTGCCAAGATTATTCAAGAAAGCCTATCTATTACCTCTTGAAAGAAATCTTCAAGGAAAGGCATCATTGAATGATTCCTGTTTATAGGTATTTTTTAAATACAGCATTTTCGTGACAAATCAAACCATTGCTGATCTATATTTGTTTTTCACCACAAAATAGCCAACCTCCGAATTGTCTTGAAACGATATAATTTCTTCGAATGTTTTTCACTTGCAAGATATGAAAGAAAGTTAAAAATTAGTTCCACCCATAAAACTGTCACTATTCCACTGTTGTCTGTTATCGCTAGCCCTAATCGTAACAATTAAAAAAAGAATATCAATTCAGACTCGTACGACATCGATAACAAAATGCCAAATTGATATATTTGATTTCTTGACACCAAATTTTTAGTATATTGCTCTTATATAAGTGAATTTTTCAGAGCAATGGGCACTGACCGGGCCACATAAAAAGGCTTGGTGGGCCGAAGGCTGAGTATTGCTGCTGTAGATCATAAAAATAGTTTTAAACCCAGATTTTTACAATAGCAGGTTATTACGTAAGTGTTCGAAAATTACAAAAATACCTTTTATATTACTGCAATAAGTTTAGTTTTTACTTCATAATTTTAAATTATACTTTATTTTTGTAAAATTAATTTTCATGCTTTTTGATCGGGAAGTTATTTTATTTCCAGCCCCGACATTGTATTTCGATCACTAAATCTGGCAAAACCTGTACCTGGTTCATTAATTTGATCATAATCAAAACATTTTCCATTGTTATTTTAAATATGTATTACAAACGTTTGGCACATTCACTTGGTTTAAATACGTAAAGATATTATTAAAAATGCATTTATATAGAACTTCTATCCATTATATTCTACAGTACTTCTTTCAGTATTATAAATGGAAAGGAGAAAGTTGTGAAACCCTTTTTTTTATAAAACAATCTTCAACCTACAATACCTATACATCCATCTCCTTTATTGTTCCGAAATATCAATAATCTATTTTAATCTTTAGTTCTCAAATTGGTTTTAAGTACAGTTAAGAATTAAGGACAAAGTAAACGTATTTTAAAACAATTAAATATTAGTATATATATTTTTTAAAACTGCAGTAATTCATTAATAGTTTTTATTGAAGTAGATTTGGTTATAATTATAAATGCAATAGTAAAATCTCACCGTGCAATCAATGTTTCAGAATAAAACCCTTGTGTGTGATTTAACCTGTGTAACGCCCTCTCCAAAGAATTTTTGAAATTTAGTATGATTTATCATGCATTTGTACTTCGTTCTGAAAGGTCTTCAATGTACATGATACCTGAAACATGTCAACTATTTTAATGTAATGTATCGTGGACTTTTCTAAAATTATTTTTAAAATAAATGAGTTATTCTAAATTTTTGCAATAACAAAAGTTATATTTCATTTATAGATTTAAGAATGTAAACAGAGAAATTATAGAATTATAACTTTCGGGTATTTCATCAACTAATGTTGTACAATTTTTCATATGATTAAATATTAAACAATAGCTTTAGATAGGGAATTTATCACGTAATAAAAGTAATTACTTAGAACATGAGGTACTTCAAAGGTATTACAGCTATAATCCTTTTCCTGTCACATAAAAAGATAATCTCCAAAAATGTCTTTTATATAGGCAGGTATCCAAATAGGACCAACATTTATTGTACTAATTTAAGTAAAAAGTTTCAACGTAACAAGGAGCTGATAGCATAACGTAGCGTTTCTCCAAGAAATGTAAGTAAATAATTCTAAATTGTCGAAATACCTTATTTCTAAAATAACTTTTAAGGGTAAGATTGATTTAGCTGATGCTGAATGCTGAGTTCAAGCCTGGGAATTCCTATGCTGTACATTTCTATAGGTTATAAATAAACAATTGTTACATTTGTCCAGATAATGCAATGTTTAGATTTTACGCAGAATGCTCAGAGTAACCTACTTTTATTATTTTTGCTTTCATTTATTGTAAAGATGTTTTTTTTTATTGTAAAGTAATGCAAATATTCATTTTTTTTTGTTTGTTTGTTGAAAAGGTTCAAATAGCATTTTTATGAAGAAACATCCCGAAGTTATATGAATCTTTCTTAAATTTTGTATCAAATTTTTTTTTTGTAAAATACTTTACCCGAAATCGAATTATTACGAATTGAATGAATCACAATTGAGTAATGTGTGCTACATTTAAGCTAAATCAGTGCTGGATAATAATTTTTAATTTTGTTTTTGCTCGTTTTTTCATTTTATTACTGTTACATGTTTTTCATTTTCTACTTGAAAATTCTCAGTTCACTTTCCACCCTCTAAAGTAATCCACAATAACAAGTGTTTCAAAAAAGATATTAACTATAACTACATTTATGAGAGGCATAAAAAGAGATTATGGATGATAAATTCCAGTAAAAGGTTCAAGTATTATTTTTATATTTTCTTTTACTTGTATTACATAAAAAAAAGATAATATGTTGTATTATTTATTCAATAGCTAATTTACTTTTCATCGTGTTTTCAAAAAGAAAAAGAAAATAAGATAAAAAAGCTGGTAAAAACATTCCTATTTAATTTACAATAAGATTCTTTTTATATAAAATATTATAAAAAAAAACTTCTATAAAAATTATTATCAATATATATATATATATATATATATATCTTTATAATTCGATATTTGCTCTATTTATCAGCATATAATTTTGAATGAGTAAAAAATACAAAAAAAAAATCCAGTTCTAGGTATTGTTATAATATTTATACTTCTACTAGGTTCACATATATATGTATTTAAGGTTTTTAAATACCGAAAAGATATTTAATTCTCACTTATTATTATTATTTTTTTTAATTTCGTAAGTATCGGATATCGATAAAAAATTTTACATTATTTTTTTTTCACAAAAGCATGTTAAGCATTCAGGGTGAGGCTTAGAATCAATGTTGGCTTAAATTTAAATAAATACTTCAATATAATTTTATTTGAAAATTCATTAAAAGAAAAAAAAGAAAAAAGAACTGAGAGAAAGAATCTCTAAAAGAAGAATGATAATTTTATGAGCTTCTCACAATTGAGATTACATATTCTGTTCCTGATTACTACGAAATCCTTTCATTAATTTTTTTTAAAGGAATTTGCATAAACAACCTATGTTTTTGAATATCACCTTACATAAATATACTTTTACTTTAACCAAATTATTCTTTAAATTTAATTTTAGAATTGGGTATAGAATGAATTTAGTACGAAACGATTATAACTATTATATATCTATAACATGACTAAAGATTTATATATATAGGCTTATTCTCTACAAACAAGAGATAACATCCAACAATCACATTCGAAAAACACATAGACAGTAGGAAAATCACACAATGAAGGACTCATGAGTAACCGAGATTAATATATATATACATTAATAAATAACTAAAACATCGAGAAATATTTTCTCTCCCTTTAAGCAATGTTTTTTTCCCTTTGTGTAATTTGCCTTAAAAAAAAAAACACGTATTTTTTCTGTGTATTTAAAAATAGGGGTATCGAAAAAAAATTGCTTATAAAATAAAATAAAATTTATTCCTCATTCTTCATTTTATAAATATTATTTTGTTTAAAAGATCAATAGAGTTTATGTTACTTATCTAAATTACATCTGAAAATTTTATTACCAGGAATAGATTCAGTTTGAAATATTATACGAAAGTGCAGATAAATATAAACCTTGTTTGTCCCCAATACGAAATGGTAGTAATTCTTCTCAATTTTCTTTATCTTCATGAATCTGTGATTTATAAAAAGCGTAAAGAAGTATAATATATTGCAAAAATGCACGAATGTTTTCTTTTATACCAGGGTAAAATAAATTTTAGCTTTGGATCGATAATTATAAGATATATATATCTCTCTCTTCTCAGCTTTTACTTATTTTTAACGATTCATTTTTTTATCCTAACTATTGGTATACATTGGTTTTGTCTAAAAGTAGAATATTTTCTTTTATAAAAATAAGTCATGCTTTTAAACCATATTTTAAATTGAATTTCTCCTCAGATTTGTCAACCAAAGCAAATATTTAACTGAATGGTAGAACTTTACATCAAAATTATACAAATGATTTTTACTGAAAAAAAAAATCAAATTTAAATTAAGTTGAAAGTATTTTTATGATTTTTATGACTTTCGGGGTAATACGCTCTGAAAAATGCTAATATGGATGAAGTCATGTGTTGAATAACATTTTTTTTTATTTTATTTTCAGATCGCTTTGAATATAACTTTTAAGAATAAGATTTCAAAAAAAAAATAGATGACCTATCTTTGAAAGATCTTCTTTATGATAAGAAAAAAATAAGTGCCAAATAATTCACCACATTTATTGTTTAAAATATATATTTTATACAAAATTTTTTTTCAACAACATTTTTTTTCTATATGAATTTTTAATTTGATTATCTAAGTGATTTTACTGATTCATATATTTGATCATATCATACAATTATTTATAATTTTTTTATGAAATTAGAATATTTTATTTTAAGTAATTATTTTTATAATAAAATGAGATAACAGATTTAAATTAATTTCCAAGGGAATTATGTGAAAGCTCTATCCCATTATTAATAAAAAAATTCATTTAGAAATATAATTAGCAGTAATGATAATTTTTTTTTACACATTTTTGCAGTATTTGGTTGCACATAAATGACAAAAAAAAAAAAGGTGATGCAAAATTTTCGGAATATTATTTTAAGAAAAACTAATTACTTTTCAGCAGTTAATAAAATAGTTCTAAATTTCAATAAATTGAGAGTTTTGAACAATTAAAAAAAAGCTTTATTTTTATTCGTGTTTATGTAAAATTAAAAGATAATAAATTCAAGATTTCTTTTCTTTATTTAGCATTTTAAATTTTTAAATTATGTTGTTAATTTAACGGACATACATAGTACTGAGTCACCTAATAATGATGATGATTTCGTATCCATGACGGGACCAAAGCAGACAGTACCATGGGACCAGATGACTGTTCAACTATTAATGATATATTTTTAATATAATACGGAATCGTTATTATTCAGAAAACTCTCTCTGGCATATATAATTTTTTAAACTCTTAATTAGCAGTGCTACTCTTAATAAAAAAATATGTATTTTTATCAGACGCAATTATATAAAATATCTAATCATAGCTGAAAAAAATATTTTTAAACAAGACTTTTTTTTTTCCTTTTTTTTTCATGATTTACCTGAATTAAGGTCATCAATTTTATATATATTCGATGTTTAGCCATAAAACGATTGTTTTTAACATGCGTTAATATCGTGAGCAAAGTAGAGCGAGGAATGACTGTCAATATCTGTTGGAAATGACCAAACAGTAGTAGGACACCTCACTAGAATATTTTCCGTTACTATTTAAATCTTGCAATGTTCTATGTGATGGTTCGAGTGAATATATGTGGACCGTGGTACATTTATCCTTTAATATTGTGGAACCCCTTTGCAATTCCATAGCCATTCTGCATTTTTAATGTTACAAATTGCATTTGGTTTCTTATGAATGTCTAATGGCAGCTTGAATACTGAATGTGCAGTTTGTTCTACATCTAACAAAGTGGAAACAATACCTAAAGATGCCATTGCCCTTGCAGTTTTCTATTGCGATCGTATTTTCTCTAGGTTACGTCTGCAAATTCATCAGCTGTAGGGATTGGAAACCCGCGCGCGGGACAACATTCGACTTCATCCCAGCAATATCTAAAATAGTTACTGGAATTTCTGAAATCCGAGTCCGGTTTCTCGTACTCCACCCCGAGACATACCCGGAGTCCACTTTCGCCGTCCCTACTCCTGCAAATTCAGTCCCTGAAAAGTGAAGGGGCACTACGGTCGCCCAGCATTATCCCGCAAAACTATTGGAGTTTCTAAAATTGGTTTCAGAGTTTTTTTTCCCCAACCAGAAAAATAACAGGATCTTTTCACACAGAAAGAATTTTAAGGCAAGCCTCTTCCACGATTCGCATGAAATGCGGTCGCTTGGAATTATATGACTTATTTATGGGATTTTCTTGAATTGGTTTGGGAATATTCGGGTCGGCAGTCCCGAGATACCTCGGGGACCCACTTTTTCTGTCCCTATGCCTGCGAGTTAAGCTAGTGCGGTGGTCTGCGAATATTACAGTCGTCCGGCATTATACGGCAAAGTTATCGGAACTCCTAAAATACACTTTTAAATTCACATTTCCCGCCTGGATGTGCACATGTGACTGACTTTCGGTGCCCCAGCACTTGCAAGTTCAGCCGATAGAGGGAATGAAAATCCGCACGCAGGACTCGAACGTGAAGCTATTTCACCTAATTTCAGAAATATCCGGAGAGTTACGGGATTTTCTGAAACCTGATTTCAAATTCTCTTTTCGGGTCCTTAAATGCAACCGGAGACTACTTTCAGCACACCTGAGCCTGAAAGTTTAGTTCCTGGTTGAGAAATACTGAACTCTTGAGAGTCACTGCTTTACATATTTTATTTTAGACACTGATAGTTGGTTTAAGCGTCGTAGAAGATGTGAAGGCTTTCTGAGATATTTTTTGTAAATATTGCTCTTGAAGCTTATTATTCAAGGATTGTTTCTCGACAATATATTTGAATTGCTCCTGAAAATTGCGACTAAATTTCATAAAATCCTTAATTATTTTGGGTCAACTTTTGGAAAATTAGAACTATTCATTGTCGTACAGTTATATTAGTTCGAAAAGATTTTGCTGCAATTTTACAGTATCGCCTTATTCATTACTTACATAAGGAAATCACTTATATAGTGCATGTTTATTAGTGTAGATATGCAACTTTTAATCTGGTATCCATTTCTTACCAAGAAAATTTACTTCATTTTACCAGATCTGTCAAAATTAATAACAATACAATATTTCGAATCGTGTTTAAAAATATTGAATTCATAGGCATTATGGGAAACATAAGTTTTTATTAATAGAATATATCAGTTCTATTTGGAATGGATAAATACTAAAATTGTTGCGATTTTTTTTCATTCTAATGTATTTGAAAAATAAGTAATAATATATATTTTTAATAGGCTGTTTTTAAAAATTAGAATAACTTTATACCGCAGAGATATTTTACAATATTTGCCAATCACAATATTTGTTGGAATTTGAATAAAAGTAGATACTGCACACAACTGGAATGAATACATCATTTATGATATTCTAGAAGAGAAAACGATGAATACGACACTTCTATCGCGAGATGCTTTCTTTTTCACTCGTTGAAAAATTTATATTTTGGGATCCCTTCAATTATAAAATTTTAAAGGAACTATTTTAAACTGTAAATCAACAAACAAATGACATTTCTATAATATTTATCATAAGCTTGTTTTGAATGAATTCCTTGCAAATATTTTCATTTAGAAATTCACACATTCAGTAATATTTCCAGTCGAATAACTTCACGCAAAATAATAACAGTGTTTACCACAATTTTCATTCATATACTTCAACATTTAAAAATATTGAAACTTTATTCTGGAAGAAGCTAAGCTTCACTTTAATCGTTTGAACCAGTTCCCCATCACGCGATCTAAATTTGTCTTTAATGATGTTTTCAATTTCGCATAAATTTTCTTTCTATACATTCATGTCTCAATCAGCAAAATCGAGTACTTTTTTCTACATCTAGGAAACAACCCTTATAGGATTTGTTTTATTTCTATGTTGGAAAAGATTAATGGCAGCTGTGATAATACCTCATGTAAAAATACTTAAGAGCTTTCTTTAAACAATAACTTGATGTCGGCAAGTTGAAGTTTTTCCTCCTTCTTCTGTATTATCAGGTAAGTATTCAAACTTTGGTACAAATTATAATATAATGTTGTTTTTGTGTCATTGATTGATTTTCAGATGAAAATAATAGGTTTTAAGCCTCTCGCTGTCCATTCCGCGATTTCCACGGGCAACATAGATGTAGCAAACTTTGCGCAACACGCGATTTCCACGGCTATGCATTTTTCCAACAATTTAGCTACATCTATGTAATCTAATTTAGCTGCTTTTTCTATATTTTCATTTTCGTTTTTATGTTCATATTTTAATGATTCAGTTCTATATTTTAAAATAAAAACTCTTTGCAAAAAATTTTTGTATATTTTAACTCTAAAATGCATATTTAATATATAGTTTTAAAATACTTAATAAAGCCATACACAATTTTTAAACCTAATTTGATAAAATACTTACGAAGCGAGAGGGTAAAGTGATTTAGAATTAATAAATGGTAAAATACTTTACGTTTTTCCTCTCCCTTAACTTTCACATAAGTTGTTTTGGCATTAATTTGTAATTTAATAGAAAAGACAATAAACCAGAATTACGAAAAAATTTAGCATTTATACTTAGATACTAAAATCAATAAAAGTAGCGTGTTAAGTAATAATTTAAATATTTATTTAAAAGAATTTATAATTTTGATTAAGATTTACCATTCTCCGAAAACATTGCGTATCAGTTTTAAAAACAAAAGTATTTAATTTAATGAATGAATGCTTTAATAATTATATTTTCAGTTTCTAAATATTAAATCTGAAAATTTTACTCACAAAATAGCCTTTTTTTATTTCAATTGTTAATGTCACCAAACAGCGCAAAGAAAAATCTGAATAGAATGATCTCGTTATCCAAACAGAATAATAATCAAATACATTTAGCGTTCCTCTAGTTTTTACGATTCAGAATAAAATAATTTTATGGCTTCCCGTTTGTGCATTTTAAAGGCTTCTCTTAGTAAAAATATGACTTAGATATCCATTTTAAACTATAAAGTATTTCATTGCATTAAATATGACAGTGAAATAAAACTAAACCCAATGTTCTTAATGCTATAAATTGAATTTTTATTATCTGCGATATAGAATTGATTAAAACATTCACATTATACGTTTGAACGTTCATTCCAATTACTAACTAATCAAGACAATTAAATACACTAAAGGTTCTTATATTCTCCCATATAAGGCATTTGCTTAGGATTACTAGAAGCGCGAAAATTCAGAAATTTTTGTAAAGCGAGATAGATGAAAGTGCAACGAAAAATTTCATACAACTGCCCGGAAGTTGATTTTCCCCTCGTTATTTTACGCAGTACAAAGAGCAAATTAAAATTAATTTACAGTATTTTCTATTAGCAAGGCACAAAAATTGTTAAAGTGTTTGATGAATTGGTAAAGAACATTTGCTTACCTGCAGATTTTACTTCTAGGAGTTTCCGTAACTGCAGCATTATTTTATGATGCTTTCTCCTGAGAAATATAAATGTTTAATGAATTGGGTACTATTCCAGGTCTCTACCCATTTAAAATGTTCAATAACTGTAACAATGAAAGCATCACTACTGTAAAAAAACAGTCTTTCTCATTAACAAACCTGCAAAGGGGAGGGAAAGGGGAATTCCTGCCGGAAAGAAAAAAAATAATGAGCAAGAAAACATAGAAGATTCATACAACAAAAGTGAAGAGTTTCAAATGCAAGATATATTAAGCACTGTTTCAGTAAAGTAAGAATCATAGCTTTAAGTGTTTTTCATGAAGAATTTATTTTTGACAAAGTTATACACGCAAAAATGTGTTTTCAAAGACTTACAAATGTATTTCTTGAAGTTTATATACATATTACTCAAAGTAAAATAAATGAAGTAAACTAAGTATTTTGCTTTAACCTTGCTATTTCCACGGGGAACGTAGATGTAGAAAAATTTGCGCAAACCGTGATTTCCACAGGTAAACATTTTTACGACTATTTAGCTGTGCAAACCTGCTTCTTTTGTTTATGTTTTCATTTATGTTTTTATGTACATATTTTGATGATCTAATTCTACGTTTAAAAATAAAAACTCTTTCACAAAATATTTTTGTATA